>JBBPDJ010000023.1:7073365-7101018 GCA_037974625.1 Cucumis cinereus | reverse complement strand
AGAGTGTGGGATGGTTAGAGTTTTTGGAGGAGCACATGGATCCAAGTACAGGTTTGTTTGCCCCTCCCCCCCCCCCCCCCCCATTTCCGATAGAACTTGGACATGACGTGGACCAAACTCTTAACCTAAAATGTTGGAGAAAGGTGGAGATGCTCTCATAGTATCTAATCCTTACTAACTAGTGTAATAATTTTCCTTGCAGCACTCCAAATCTTTCTATTAGAGAGGCAATGGTGACAGATATTTTATTAGGAAAGAATGACAACGTGGAAGGTGTTTGCACCTTTTTTGGAATGAATTTCTATGCATCCGCTGTTATCCTCACTACAGGAACATTCATGAGTGGCAAAATATGGGTTGGTAGAACTTCCATGCCTGCAGGAAGAGCTGGTGAATCAGCTTCACATGGACTCACTGAAAACTTACAGCGTCTTGGATTTGAAACTGATCGGTTGAAAACGGGTACCCCAGCCCGAGTGGACTGTCGAACTGTTGACTTTTCTGCACTGGAACCTCAACATGGTGATGACGAGGTCCTTGCATTTGATCTCATACGTAGGTTCAATAGATTTGAAGTATCACTTGCATCCTCATAACATGCTTCGTGTTCTCAACATGGATCAAGTTGTCAACCTGTTTCACGCATTTTGTATCACATCATCATCATCCTGACATGTTTTTATTGATTGATTGCTGAATTGGTACTAGCTGGATGGACCTTGTCATGTCTGGGCGTGCACCCTGTTGTTTGAATTTGTTGCCATTTTTCGTTAAAAATATAACTTGCTCCTATGTCCTACCAAATTGAAGGCTGTTAAATGAGCCAATATCTCTTGTTTTCTTTTCCTCTTTTTTTGCTATGATCTTGCAGCCCTAAATGGTTGTCTCCTAAGCTTGAGGTGGTTATAAACAGGTCAATTGGTTTAGTTTTGATCCTGATTTTCACATAGAGAGAGAGCAAATGTGCTGTTATCTGACTCGCACTACGAAAAGTACACATGAACTAATCAAGGAGAACCTGCATGAAACTCCCACTTATGGTGGCTGGGTGGAAGCAAAAGGGCCAAGATATTGCCCGTCCATTGAAGATAAGGTACAGATTCAGAACTTTTAACTCCTAAACTTTGTGGTTAAAGCCCAGTCTTCAGTTAAAGTGTGATTAGAATAATTTGAAGATCTGATTTTTTGAACAATGTAGAAAGTAACTGGCACTTTTTCACTCCTTTCAACTATCGGTAAATTAGCACATTGCTTGTAGCAAATCTATCTTGACTAAGCCAAAAACTAGTTCCCTTTCATGTTTTCCATTTTGTTTGTTTAGTTTTTTTAAATGTTTCCTCCTTGTATGCTCTCTTCCATTTTCTGGTACATATCCACTTCCTGTTTTAGGTTGTGGGTTTTAACGCCTTTAGTTACCAAAAAAATCTCCATAGGCAACCCTATCATTAGTAGTACCATAAGCGTTCAGAATCAATGGAGAATAGATTATAATTTTTCTTGATTTTATCACCAATCACTCAACCAGTTTCTAGCAATCTATTTCTAAAAAACCAGTTTCTAGCAATCAGTAACATCCTGAAATTAAGTCAATGTAGTCACTACTCTACGGTACATTCAAGACTGTCAGTGTCACATATCAGATCCTACTTAGTAACTTAGTAGTATAAGGTAATTGTTGTTTCCTCGGGTAGCTTGGCTAATTGAACTTGCAAACTGATAAACTGTTTCAGTATGCCAAAATTATTGGGCCAATATGAAAAGTTTAGTTTGCAAACCGATTTTACATTAAATGTTTAGTTTGTATGAGCCTCTGTTTTATAGAACCATTCTCCAATTTGAACTTAAGCGCTGATACGGAAATAAACTTCTTTGTTGGGGTAAAATGTTTTTTTTTTACTGTATCAGTACCTTGGGATTGTAATTTGATACTTCTTTAGTTTTTTTTTTTTTTTTTCCATCACTATATCCAAAACCTCCTCTAGTGAATTCGTTTGTTCTTCTTTCTTATGATCTAAAGCTTATCTAATTTGTTTATCTTTCCTCTTATAGATTGTGAGGTTTCAAGACAAAGAGTCTCATCAGATTTTTCTTGAGCCAGAGGGCCGGAATGTGCCTGAGCTCTATGTGCAGGTGCTCTAAAACATCATCTTCGGTCATTTATCTTCTTCTTTCTTCCTTTCTTTTCTTTCTTCTTTTATTTATTTTTAATAAATATCTGAATGAAATAAGTTTCTTTTCTGGAGGTTTTTTTAAGGTTATGGGTAGTGGCTTAGCTTTTAAGGTTATGGGTAGTGGCTTAGGCTTAGAGAAATTATGTGTTCTTCGGTAGAAGTTGGTCTTCTTTATATCTCATCCCATATTGCTTTATTTTGTTTTCTTCCTTGATCTTCTATCATTATGTGCAGGGATTCTCTACTGGTTTGCCAGAACGACTACAGTTGCCACTTTTGAGAACTTTACCAGGGCTTGAGAACTGTTCGATGCTTAGACCTGCATATGCGGTAGAGTATGATTTCTTGCCTGCTCATCAGTGTAGCAGATCTCTTATGACCAAAAAGATTGATGGGCTTTTCTTCTCTGGTCAAATAAATGGAACCACAGGCTATGAAGAAGCAGCTGCACAAGTATGTGTCCTAATGTCTCATGTTGAAGTTATTCCCTACCAACTCTTGAAGAAAATTATATTTTCATTTCTTTCCGGTGTAGAATAAATATGTTGTTTGGCTCATTATGTTTGAATGATGTATTCTAATGCATAATCATTTAACCCCGGTTTATTGAATCATGCAGGGAATTTTATCTGGTATCAATGCTGCCAGATTTTCAGATGGCAAGTCTCTCATTGTTCTTGAGAGGGAAAGTAGTTACGTTGGGACCTTAATTGATGACCTCGTCACCAAGGACCTTCGTGAGCCTTATCGTATGTTGACAAGGTAACTGCTTGATATATTATTCTGCCGATGTACATTTCTTTCCTTTCCTTATCCTCGTCTCTTTATTGGCAGTAGACTAGAGAAACGACTAATATTAATGTTTTTCTTAATACCAAAAATGAATTAATATCCCAAATTTTGAATACTGCATAATATCCTCTAGGACATCATCTTTCAGGATTCATAAAACTGCTGTTTACCAATAAAATATACAATCTTCTTCCACGTCGAGATTGATTAAAAATTAAAAATTATCTGGATCTCTTGAGCTACATGAAGATTTAGCCTTCATTTTCTATCCAGTGCGTCATTCTTGCAAGCAAGTGCCCTTAGGCAGGACAAAAAGTGAATTAGTTTGTAATTATGTTGATATGTCTTTATTATAACAAAAAATAATTATGTTGTTGTGCCTTTTATATATTTTGTCAATTTGAGTGTATCTTCTTACTTTATTTTTGGATATTACTCCGGAAGTTAATCGTTATAAGTTATTGTGTTGTATTGTTCCTTCATTCTAATTTCTAGGGAACAGGATTAAGAAGCATGAATATTTTAATATCAATCAAGAAATGATAGAAGTCCCACTTTTTAAAAATCATTATTATGCCTCTTATGCCAGAATTATATGTTCTTGTAGTTTCTTTGTAAAGCTACAGAGTATAAACGAAAATCAGAATGTTACTTGCCATATGATCAATTATGTTTCATGTCTTTTTGTAACCATAAAAGAAATATAAATAGATAACTAAATTAATTAATTATACATGCTTGTAGCCGTTCAGAACATCGACTACTTCTTCGATCCGACAATGCGGATAGCCGTCTCACACCACTGGGCCGTGAAATTGGGTTGATAGATGATAGGCGCTGGAAATTATACCAAGAGAAGCAGGCTAGAATATCAGATGAGAGGAAGAGACTGAAAACTGTCAGGATATCAGGTTTGACGATTGTTTCATCTCCTTTATTACAGCATAAGGCCTCAACAACATACTACCAGAAAACAGAAAAGACGCATCGGCTACTTCTTTCTTTTGTAATTTCATCCCTTCACCATAATATAGATCCAAAATGTCGTCTTACACTGACTTATTTTCACTCTAGGAGGAGAGCTGGCTGCTGATGTTTCTCTCCTGTCTGGTCAGCCTGTGAAGGACTGTTCGACATTGGAGAGTCTTCTTAAGAAACCGCACATAGGATATAACGTTTTTGATAAGCATGGTTTTGGAAATAAACTCTTAACCAAATCGGAAAAGGTTTGTGTAGAGATTGATATCAAGTATGAGGGTTTCATTCTACGGCAGCAAACACAACTCCAGCAGGTTCTCTCACATTTTTCTCGTTTCTTTTGAATTGTCGTAGGCTCTTTATTTCCATTAACTCCATCTTCCGAGTATGAACTTTTTCCACCTCATTGATATGCTTGTAGATGGTTCATCAACAACACAGAGTACTTCCTGAAGACTTGGATTACTATGCAATGACAACATTGTCTCTTGAAGCCCGCGAAAAATTATCTAAGGTTCGTCTTTTAGCAATTTTCAACTGAATATCCTCAGGGTGGATGTCATTGTTGGATGTTTTTATTTCCAATAATCTCTTTATCGGCATGTTAGTATTAGGTGTCTTTATTTCTTGTCTTCCTTTTACTTGATTAGACCCTCATCCTACAGGTGGACTTGGTTTTTTTTAACAAAAATGTATCAAAAAAATAATTTCTTTATTAGCATACATAAGGCACACAAATTCAAGATAAAATTGTATACTGGAAGTAATTTGGACTCTTGGAGAGATGGTGGTATGCATGCCAGCCCCTCCAAGTAATATATTTTTGCAACTTTCCTTAACCATCCAAGCACAATAATTGTTGAGGATTTTGCAAAATGTACCTGTTCAAATACAATTTGCTTACTATACTTGCAGGTGCGACCACAAACTATCGGTCAAGCAAGTAGAGTTGGTGGAGTAAGCCCTGCTGATATCACAGCTCTGCTCATCATCCTTGAATCCAACAGAAGAAAAGCTCAGGAAATGAAGCGGCATCAGATGCTCGGTTCCATCATTCGGGAATCGACCAACGCGGACGAAAGCCCCTCTGGAGTTCCTTTAACTGAGGCAATCAGTTCTTGACGTAGCCACTGATGGTCTTTTGCTAGAGAATCCACTGATTCGACGTCGACTGAAGTCATGCATTCTTTAATTTAGTTCACGGCTTTCTAATGATGCACTCCTCGACTAGCCAAATAAGTAGAAGCTATTACTGGAGGCTGTGTATCCTTCTGGGGTGACAGGCCAAACCATTGCCTCGTGGCAGCTGAGATTGTCAGGGAAACTGATACACACACACTCATAGTTGGGGGAATTTTGTCCATCAATTGAAGCGTAGTCGGGGATGTGGTAAAACGCTCTTTCCTTCTTGAACAATTGTTTGTACAAAATGCATTTTCAATGATTTTGTTATATTAATTTGATTTTTCTGCTCTACAGTATAGGTTGTAATGTAGACTCTTTGTAAGTTGTTACCACGTGCAGTAGAGCGTATTTATAAGGCTGATATTTTTCATAGGAAAGAACTCGAAAATGTTTCATTTATGCATAAGTAATTAATCTAAGGTGCTTTGCATTTGGCTTTATAGTTTATGACTAAAATGAGTGATTTCAGATCTTGTAAAAAAAGTGTTTTTAACGATTTTAAAATGACTTTCAAACATCTACTTAAAATTCATATTCGATATAGCTATCACATTTGCATATATGCCCATGGATGATTCAGGTATGTATTCACACAAAATATCTTAATTGAATAATAACATTGCATAAAAAATATTAGGACAAGTGCTTTTGGACATAAGAGTCGTATTTGGGACATTACCAAAAATAAGTGTGTCAAAGCAAAATAAAAATTGATATACCTAATAAATTTTGTCCTAATTTTTTGAAGATACCTACTTGAAAATTAATGTTGTAAAGTTTTAAGATAAATGACAAAGTTTAAAAGGTATAATTTGATTTCTCCCCAACTCCCCCACTCCTTTTTAAAGCTTATCTTAGTTTTTCAAGTCAATAACACAAAATAATGTACATAATTTTAAGACATTCAAATGTCTAAAAACATATATAGTGAAGATAAATATGGGGGTTAACAAATCCCAATAAAATATTTGATAAGTTATAGAGACTTAATCAACTATCCTACGATCTTAGGACGGTGAAGTAGACTACCTTGGTACGAGCTAATTTGTTGTGATATATACACACACTAAACTTGTTTAGTTTTTTGTAGAGTTCAACACATGTGAGGTGCGAGATTCAAATTTCTTAAAATAGTATTTGTGCTTGAAATCGAGGTAGGGATTTGCAAGTTTGATCGGGCTGGATCGCAATTCCTGTTGTGACTGTTATGTGAGGGTTCCCAATGTCGCAATATCTAATAAGGGCTTTGCATGCTTCATCCGGGCAAGTAGGATATTCCCATCATGATCTTCAACGATGAACGAATTTAAACATTGGATTGCATCATTGAAATCAAGTCAGGGGTTCACTGAAATGTGTCAGGCTCGTCCCTATCGTGAGTGACGATTGGTGGCAACATCCCTTAAATGTGAAGTTTATGCTTGGAAGTGTCATCAGGCTAGGGACGATCTACGTTTGGGTTGAGAATTTCAACTCGAACGAGAGGTCATCTTCTATGCAGAAAAGGCTAGCGGAATGTTATAAAATATAAATAAAATGCTCTACTGGAAAAAGGTCATTTAAGCTCTTAAATGTTCGGACGGTATCTAAGAAACCAGTAGAGGCCACAATTGAGTTGGCCAATCATTGCAACAATGTCACTTTTAGCTTGTATAATTGTTATTGTAACTTTATCACCCAGTATTTGGCGAGTGTTGCTACTTGTATTTTTGTTCCGTATGTCTCTTCGTCCCTGGAGATTGTTTGTTGTTGTTGTTTTTTTTCTTTTTTTTTTCCATTCAATGGAGCCATTTGATTTTAAAAAACATATAAAATAGGGACAAATAAAACCATAATTATGAAAGGTTAAATATGTATATATATATATATATATATATATATTGACAGTGGTGGTCACAAGTAAAGTGTTGAGATTGTGTAACAAACGATGGAAAGGTTAGAAAAAACATCACATTTGAGTTGTTCAAATATTTTTTTGCAAAGCGGGAAAGCTGTAGAAGTCCATCGCGTATAGTTCAAAAAACACAACGATCGCGCTACAATCTCGAGTCTCTCCACTACCAAAACCAAACCCCATTGCAAAACCCTTCCATCGGATTTGCTCCTCCGCCGTCCACAATCTCTCCGGCAGAAGGAAGGCGGTTTCATTTCCAACTCAGGAATGGCCGATTCCACCACCAGTAGGAAGAAACCACTCAGTTTGAACGATCGTCATTACCGCCTCCTTCAGGATCTTTCTGCTCCTCCGAAACCCTCTTTGGCAACCGCTCCTGGTACAGTACACTCACTCCCTTCTCCCATTTTTTTTATTTGTTCTTCAATTTCGCAGCTTTGTAGTCATCGCTGGTGAGTTTGTTTTTGTGTGCAGACCACAGAGAAGGAGACGAAGATGTAAAACCCTCGAGAATCGGACTTGAGAATCAACGTCGCTTCAGTGAAGTATCGTCAAATGTTGACGAATTAAATGATAACAGAGTTCCCCAGTCTTCAGGTGTTAATGGTACGGATTCGTTATCTTCTTGGGGTTTGATAACCATGGAATTTATTGGTAGTATCTTTGCGTGTTCGTGATGTTATTTCTGTTTTTTTTTTCCACCTCGTAACTTTTAGTCGAAGAAAAGCCGACGAAGGTTAAGATCAATGGCCGACGCCGTCTGTGCAAACTCTCTTCTCGAGAAGATGATTGTTTGGATAATCCAGAGGGGTTCTATTTCAATGCACCCAAATTTTCTGGTATTACGGATTTTGATTTTCCTTCTCCGCCACCTCCACTGCCCGTTGATAATCGCGTTAACAAGGGAAGTGAAATCAGGGATATTCTGAATGACTTGAGCACGAGGCTTGAGCTTTTGTCTGTCGAGAAAAAGCGAGAAAAGCCAAGAAAAATTGATTCTTTAGAAGACTTCTCGGCTTCTTATGGTGGAAAAGGGAACGAGGAAGCAAATAAAGCCGATGATCGTAAGGTTGATAGTCTGAAGTTCTCTACTAAACCATCTAATTCCTTGTTGGGTGAAAGTGTGAAAGTTGAAAAAGTTGTCAAGACTCTGAACGATGGTGGGAGTGGTGAGTACGGAGAAGAAATTTTTCCAAATAAGGTGAAGGTAGATGTGTTTGACGAGGGAATTCATGAAGTTGATACGTGCAGTAAAGACAGTGAACAACTTCTCAATTTAGAACATGCAAGTAATAAGCATGACAAAGGACGAGATAAATGCAGGAGTCAGGATGTCCAAAGAACGTACAATTCCCTAGGAAAAAGTCCTGTGTTTATAGATGAAGGAGAGGTAGACGAGGATGTCCAAAGAGCGTACAGTTCCCTAGGAAAAAGTCCTCTGTTGGTAGATGAAGGAGAGGTAGATGATGAGGATGATTGCGTAGTTCTGAATCGTGAAACAAGGGATTTTAATGAAGTAAGAAGGCAACATGGCAAATATGAAGAGAAGGATGATGGTACTGATGGGCTTGACACGTTTGATAAGTCTGGTGAGGATTTTATCTTGGAGGGGAAAAGCTCCACCGGTCACAAGTCTACTTTCAAATTGCAAGGTAGAATTGCAACGATGCTGTATCCACATCAACGTGATGGGTTGAAGTGGCTGTGGTCTCTACATTGTCAGGGTAAGGGTGGAATTTTAGGTGATGACATGGGTTTAGGGAAAACAATGCAGGTAATAACAGAAAAAACTGTTCCCTCTCAATTTGTTTATTTGCTTGAATGTGTCTAAATACATATTTTTTTGTCCGTTTCTTCTCAGATTTGTGGCTTTCTAGCTGGTCTTTTTAATTCGTGTTTAATAAAGAGGGTCTTGGTTGTGGCTCCTAAAACTCTCCTGCCCCATTGGATTAAAGAGTTATCTGTTGTGGGTCTTTCCGAGAAGACGAGAGAGTAGTAACTCTTTATTGCCTGGATTGTTTTAAATATTTTTCTTACTTTGTTTATAGAACTGAACGCAGCTGCTGAGCTTTCCATTTCCTGTACAGATACTATGGGACGTCAGCTAAACTTCGGCAGTATGAGCTTAATTATATTCTCCAGGTTAGATGCGTTTAAGTTTTTTAATTAAACTAAGCCTGCAATCATGAATTAGAAGAAGCCAAGACAGTCTAAATATTAGACTGCATTATTCATGGCAGACGTTTGTTGTACAATGATATTGTTCAAATTGTATCTTCAATGTTAGGATAAATCAAAATTATGGGTTAGGGGTTGCTATCTATTAGTTTTTTTTAATTATGTGTTGGATCTATTCCTTGTTAGTTAGTTTTGATGTGTTTTGGAGGATTAAGATTTCCAAGAAAGTTAAGTTCTTTATCTGGCAAGTCCTGCTTGGTTGTGTGAACATTTTGAATAGGCTTTTAAGGAAGAAGACCACATTAATGGGTCCTGTCTGTTGTATTCTTTAGTCCTCGGTGAGGTTGCATATTTCTCTTTGGAATTCAACTTGAAGTTTATTTGTCATCATTTCACATGCAACATCTTAACCATTTGGACACCCTTTCTGTAGGGGTCTTTTGTGACTTTTTTTTTTCTCCATTTGGTATGCTCTTGCATTCTTTCATTTTTTTCTCAACGAAAGTTTTTTCTATATAAAAATAAAATCTATGTATAATGGAAAATTCTATTTTGTTTGTATTACTTATCTCACAACAGGATAAAGGTGTTCTTCTTACGACTTATGATATTGTGAGGAATAATTCAAAGTCTTTGCAAGGAAACTGCTTCTCTGAAGACGAGGAAACTGAGGATGGAACAACATGGGATTACATGATCCTTGATGAGGTCACTATTAGTTACTTGTAGTTTACTTATCATGAAGTTGTTCAAACCTTTTTTTTTTTTTTTTTTTTTTTTTAAATTTTAATATTTAGCCGATAAGCTATTTTGTTTGTACTAATTGTTCCTTACCATAAAGAGACTATACTGGTTTCATTCTTCATATCAAAGTCTTAGTTCATTAGGTTCAAACTTCCATACACAACTAAGATTCTGTTATTAGAAGTCCAAATTAGAAGCTGGTTTCAAGATTCAAGAACATGTGTTCTTTTTCTTTTTTCTTTTTAATAGCTTGAAGTTCATGCATTAAACCATACATTAAGTAGGTGTGGGTTAAAGTGTTGATATAATTAAATTTACCTCAATCTATCAACTTAAGCTTTTGGGTCAATTGGTGACGTAAAATGGTTTTGTTTTGAGGAGATCCTATGTTAAAAAACCTCTATAATGTTATTTTCTTTCAAATTAATATTCCATTTCACTCGTTGGGTCATTAATTAGTGATTTAACAATGTTCATAAATTTTATCATTTTTTGTTATTCGTTTTCCTCCCACAATCATAAATAACTTGTTTTCTATAAATCAATGTAGACTTTCCATTCGCGACATATCGGTGTGATTGATCTATTCATTTATAATCCAGGGTCATCTTATAAAGAATCCTAGCACTCAGAGAGCCAAAAGTTTGCTTGATATAGCTAGTGCTCATCGCATAATTATAAGTGGCACACCATTGCAAAACAATTTGAAGGTATCGCACTACCAGTTGTACCAGATAATATATTGTTATTTCCCTTCATCTATTATCTATTCATAAATCACTCCATGGGAGGTGTATTTTTAGTGTGATTCCATACGGAGTTAACTATCTCCATTCTGTCTCCCTCTCTCTACTAGGAACTGTGGGCCCTGTTTAATTTTTGCTGTCCTGACCTATTGGGTGACAAGCACTGGTACGGTTCCTCATTTTATTATTGGTTGTTGTATTGTTCGATACATTTTCGTCTTTTTTGGATAGAAATAACAGCTTTCACTGAGAGAAAATGAAAGAATACAAGGACATACAAAAAAGCCAGCCCACCAAAACACCCCATCTAAAAGAAGGGGACCAAACAAGTTAAATGTTACCAATGGAATAGTTACAAAAAAGTCTTAGAAATCGAAGTCTAAAGGAAACCGTGAAATCTAATGAAGGACGAAACCTCATTGTGGTCCCTTTCCCTACCATAGAACACTCGGTCATTCCTCTTCCCCCAAATGCCCCAAATAACAACACCCGGCTAGCCATAAAAAAAAAACCCTTTCTCTTCGAAGGGCAAATGAAGGAGGAACTCCTCAATCGTTGCATGAATGATCGTTGCGTGAATGCTCTTGTTCAACTTTTTGTTCATGTATTGTTGGAATGAAGTTTGGAATCTGGTCAGGTTTAAAGAACACTATGAGTCAGCAATTCTTCGTGGAAACGACAAAAAGGCTTCTGAAAGAGATAAGCGGATTGGTTCAGTGGTTGCAAAGGTAATCTCTATTGCTTGTTTATGGATCTTTAACCTTTTTGTTGTCACTGTCCAGTTTAGCACAATTTTGCAAATTAAAATTTATTTATAACAATAATAGTAGAAAGGGAAGAAAAACATTGGATTTTTTATTTTACTGCACACGTTCTGGAAGAAACCAGCAGAGTTTTGTGAAAAAGGGAAAGTACCACCTCCCTCCCTCCCTCCCTCTCTCTCTTTCTCTCTCTCTCTCTTGTTGTTGCTGCATCCTGGACCTGGTGTACAATACAGGATAATTTGGTGATTGTTAATCATGGTAGATCATGATTGTTGGTGGTTGGTGCTGTATTTTGGTAATTTTGTAACGAAATTCTAACTGCAGGTTCAAGAGGTTCTTCTCGTTGGGCAACTTTGACTTACCTTTCTGTGATTTACCCCTTTCTGATTTTGCTACCTGAATATTTTTTCCCTTTTAGAAAGAAAAAACCGACTGTTTTGTTCTGGAGAGTATTTTAGGTCCCCTTTTTTGTAATGTTTTTCAACGTGCGAAGTAATTTCCATTCAACTTCTTTGACACAACTGCCACAACTTTCCAAATTTAAATTACGTTATTTATGAACAAACACTGTTCATTAGCTCTATCTGTATTCTGTAGCATTCTAAGTATATTAATGGCGTTGCATTCTCCTACTATGGTCTGTGGATACTTTTTTACAATTTTTCCAAACTTCTTTTCACAAAACTACTTATTTCTTTTTGCTTGTTGTTCAGCATAGTATCAACTATCAGAAATGATTATTTGGTACCATTTTACAGGGTTTAAGGGAACGCATCCAACCCTACTTTTTGCGACGTATGAAGAGTGAAGTGTTTAATGAGGATAATGATCAAGCTGCTACCAAACTCTCTAAAAAGAATGACATTATTGTTTGGCTCAGACTGACTAGTTGTCAGGTATGATCAATTATTTATCAATTTCCCCCAGATCACATCATTCACAGTATAATCATGATGCACTCCCATTTAATTGATGCAGCGACAACTTTATGAAGCTTTCTTGAAGAGTGATTTGGCACTTTCAGCATTCGATGGCTCAGTATTGGCTGCCATTACGGTACTTTATTTTTATAATAATTTCAAGGGAACATATTTTTCACTGATGAATGAAAAACCATGCAACTTCCAGAGGAAAGAATGGCCAAATACATGGTACAGCGAGGAAACTAATTCGAAAGCCAAAATGAAACTAAACAATCCATAAGACCCTTGTCTTTATGATACAATTTATCATCATTAAGTTCTAGCTCAAATTGTATGCAATGTGCATATCATTTACTGCTTCCCCTTTAACGCTTGACCGTGCTGTTTGCTTCGTGTGGATTGTCTTAAACCTTATGAACCGTGGTGTGGCTTATCTATTTATTTATATACAATGCCTTTACGTTTCGGAATTTATGTCCTACTATTCATTATTCATGAATCACAAAAAAAAAAAGAAAATCATGAATCACAATGCAAGTCGGGTTAAAATTTTCCCAATTTTTCTTTTGTGTTAGAAAATTAAAAAAGAAAATCCACCATTTAATAAACTGGAGGTTAAGTGAGAGCTCCTGTCCTCATCTATGTTCTAACAATAACTTTTCTTCCTTGAAATGGTATCATTATCGCCACAAATAGGGGAGTACCACGAGTTATCTGTTAAGTATTCATTTGGTATGGTGCAGATTCTTAAGAAGATATGCGATCATCCACTTCTTTTGACCAAAAGAGCTGCTGAAGAGGTATTGGAAGGAATGGAAACAGTGCTAAGCCCGGAAGATGCTGGTGTAGCAGAAAAGCTGGCAAAGCATTTAGCAGATGTAGTTGATAGGGACTTTTATGAAGTGTATGATGACAACGTCTCTTGCAAAATATCCTTCATAATGTCTTTATTGGTTAGTGATATTTGATTGAATCCGTTATTGAAGTATAAATGCTAGTGTGTTCGATATAACATCCTTTCTGTTATTGACAGGATAATTTGGTTCCGAAGGGGCATAGTGTTCTTATCTTTTCTCAAACTCGCAAGATGCTCAATCTTATCGAGGTTCAGTTCGGCTTGACTTATTCTTATATTTGATATTCAAATGACACTATTTCATAACAAAGTATGGTTATGGGCTCATCGTGTAAAATGTCAAGATGATTGTTGATAAATATGCCATCAAACAACTTTAGTATAAACAGTTGCATGGAATATACCATCCATGTATTTGAATGTGTCAAAATAAAGAATACACATAAATCTCGTCTACTAATTCATACAACAGTATATGTGGTCTCTTTATATTATCAGTTGCTATGCCTCAAGCGCCTTGATGATCTACATGAATAAAAGCTCTCTATTTAGTGGTTATATTCAGTCTCATAAAGAAGAGTTATGTTCGTGATTTTTTTGTTGTCCAATTAAGCAACTTACTGCTATTTTTATCTTATTTTTGGACATGTATTGCTATTGATGTGTCTCGAGTAAAGAGACTTCGTTGAAAACTTTTCCACTAATGGCAGCCCAAGGAATACAGATGCATAAAAAAAACATTGATGCATTATATCCCAAAATAAAGCATCCTACCAGCCAAAAGTGTAAAAGACAACTTTTTACTCTTTGGTCCAATCCCAAGAGAAACTCTTCTTCCAACGAACATTTATTTCAAAGGCAATAGGATGAAGTCTTACTGACCTTAAGCTAGGCAATAGTGTGTCTATCAAATACTTTATCCAATGCGTATTTGACAGAAGGCTTAAGAAAAAGTAAAAACTTTTGACAGCAACCATCAAAACAAACCATGAAAGCACCAGTTCATGTAAACTTCAATTGGGATCTCCAACGAGTATCACCATTACTAATCAAGGCTTTTAGAACTAAAAGTTGAAGAGATTGATGTGGGTATTTTTTCTCTACAGAAATCACTGTTATCCAAGGATTATGAGTTCTTGCGCATTGATGGTACTACAAAAGCCACGGACAGAGTAAAGATTGTAAATGTAAGTAAACTACCAAAAGACACTTATATATGTTTTTATAACCTTCTTGATATGAAATTCTTTTCTCCCTTCATAGGATTTTCAAGAAGGTAGAGGAGCTTCTATATTTCTCTTGACATCTCAAGTTGGTGGTCTAGGTCTTACGCTTACCAGAGCTGATCGTGTAATTGTAGTAGACCCAGCTTGGAATCCAAGGTTTTTAGATATATATGTTTAATTCTTCTCATGTTTGCATCAATCTTGCAGCTTAAATTTGTTGAAGAATATCATGACTAAGTAGTTTCTTTCAAATAAGGCAGAAAAGTCTTCTCCATCCTTTTCATCTTTTTTCCCCTTCTCCATTATTGCTTCATTTTCTTTCATTTCTTAATGGCTATTGAATAGAATATCGTCATTGATTGGTGAACAGTAACATACATGTTGTAATTAAAGTTTGTTTCCTGCAAAATGACTGAAAATTTAGTATGGATACTTAAAATAAGTTCATTTGCCTGCGTATTTGTATATCTTTGATGAATTGAAGAAGCCGTTTATGCACTTTATGATGATGGGACACAAGCTAGTGAATGGTGAGTCTACCATCTTAAGTCACGCCTCACCAACATCCACGTCCATTCTGTAATACTGTTTGAGTCTTGAAGTTTCATATTCAAGTCAAAATTAAATGTTGACTTCTTAATTGTTTAATATACTTCGATGGTAGAGTAGTTGAAGTGGTTGCTCATGAATCTTAACTTTTGCAACACTCAGAATTGAAAATATGCATTTGATCTTACATGCAGTTGCATTTCATCTTGTATAGATTAACTCTTTTCATGGGAATCTCAATATCTAAGAACATTTTTCTTTTTTTGATAAGAATATCTAAGAACATTTTTCATGTTAACATGTATGCATGCATGTACATATTTAGTAACATTGCAGTAATTAACTAAATGTTCCAATCTGGTTGTAGTACTGATAATCAAAGCGTTGATCGAGCATACAGAATTGGACAAATGAAAGATGTTATAGTGTATAGATTAATGACATGTGGGACTGTTGAAGAAAAGATCTACAGAAAGCAGGTAATGTTTATTCTATAAATGTTGGTCGGATGTACAACTCTTATTAAACTAAGATCTTAAATGTCATGTATGGCATGCATAAACCTGAGAATGTAGAATAGTTTACTAGACCAAATTGGTAAACCATTTTTTCCTATACGTATAACCATAAATCCCCCATAGACCTTATTTTGCAGTCATTTTCTTTATTTCTTTCTTTTTTTTTTTCTTTTTTTTTCTTTTTTTTTCTTTTCTTTTTGCGCACCTGCTGGGAGGCTCATATCATTAGATGGTATATGAGCAAATAACCATTGCACATTTAAAAGATTTTCCATTTTTAATTTGAACGAAATTCTACCACTTACTTTGATTTATAAAATTCATGTGTAGGTTTATAAAGGGGGGTTGTTTAAAACCGCAACGGAGCACAAAGAACAGATACGGTACTTTAGTCAACAGGTAATACATGTAAAATTGTAAATAGTCTTTTTGTTTTGCTTGTTGGATTGTGTGATTAATAGTATAAATGTTCCAGGATCTTCGGGAGCTTTTTAGCCTTCCAGAAGAGGGATTTGATACATCTGTCACACAACAACAAATGCATGAGGAACATGATCAACAACTTACAATGTATGATTCAAATGATAGATTCCACTGAATGCAAATGATAAGGCATTCACACGCATGTTCATATTTAAAACTTGATGCCTATGCTTTACTCTACAATGCCGCTGAAATTATGTATGTTTCTATAGCGCCTCTGGATTCCTAAGTAATTATGTCTTTCTGGGTATTTTATCAGATGGTACTTTAAGCTTAATCTTTTTTCGGCAGTAGTGCTGTGCAGCAATTTGTGCGTGTTGGTTCTCCTTTCTAGTCATGTAATTACTGACTGAATGTCATGTAATTGTTTTAAACTGTACTTCAAATTGGTTAGGAAGTAATATAGTTGATCGATCAAACTTGACTAGAATACTTTAATGTGTGCCAATTATGCTCGAAGGGGGGTAGGACAACACAAGAATCTTAAATTTTTTATGCTTTCATCTGCCTTCAAGTTTCGAGTGACCAATCAACTAGACTGTACTAGTTGAGTAGCATCACTAGTGGATTATAATATTAGTACGAGTTGTTTATTGTCTATTTGGTTTGGTAAATATGATTTAAATACCCTATATGTTTACACTTATGTTTAGTTGAGATTTTGTTTAACATGAAAAGAGTGTATTACTAGTCTTTGAAGTCGAGAATTATTTAGGTTGACTATTATTTAGTCTTTGAAGTCCTTTCGGGCTGAGAAATGGGAGACCATAGCCGACATTTTGCCGTACATTTTACCCCTTTTTTTGTATTCACTCGTTGCTCATGACTACAGGGACGAATCTTTGAGAAACCACATAAAGTTTCTGGAGACTCAAGGTATTGCAGGAGTGAGTCACCACAATTTGCTCTTTTCTAAGACAGCTCCAGAGCCGATGTATGCAATTGAGGAAGAAGACACATCGTTCAGGTAACTTTATTTATCACTGCGAATTCGTTCCACTTCTATTTCTGGAGAAAAAAAAAGAGATCATTATAAGCCTTGCAATGTTCATTACCTTTTGAAACTAACCAGTTCCATTTTAATATGGTTGTAGGAGCAATAGAGAGTTTGGATTCAGAGATAGAGCAACATCAACTTCTTCATCCAATCATGATATAAACGGGTATGAGTTAGTTTTATATGGATCATACAATTCTTATCCAAAAAATATATGGATCATATATATACATCATCACATGGCGTAGTAACGTCTTTTACGTTGTTTCCAGAGCAAGTTATGCTTTCAACCCGAAGGATGTGAAGTTGAATAGATTTACCGCAAATTCAAGCAGTCCAGGCAAACCTACAGTAAAAGAAATCAAAGATAGAATCAATCGGCTGTCTCAAACTCTAGAAAATAAGGTACTGTTCTATGCAACTTTCCCTTTTGAGCGACAGTTCTTAAAGAAATAAACTAGCTAGTCCCCTCCCACACTTCCTCACTCAACTGGACCTCATTGGTAGAAAATCTGAAAACAAAAATTGAAAACAAGAGATTCAATAAAGCCAGAGTTATATGTTTGCTAGAAAACTTTGAACTTGGATTCTAATGTAAACCATTATTTTAAATTTGTTTGATACTATATTTATAAACCATAAAACTACTTATGGTTACCCACTAACTAATATTAATTAATTTATGAACATGTTTTGTGTTAAAAAAAATTGCTTTTGGTATATTATATAATCTATAACACATAGCATAATACATATTTTAATTTTTTAAAAAAGAATTGAGTTTAGAATGCGACATACTGTATTTATAATTTTACATTTTAAACTCTACAATTATAGATTTGAATGCACTAAAAACTCAGAAAATATCATTTTCATTCTGACAGTTTTCTTTTTAAAAAGAAAAGGAAAAAAAGAAGAAACCTAGATTGTCAGGCCAAACACATATTTAACATATTTAGTGAATCTAAAAGCATTAAACAAAATCTAAATTGACTAACCTAACAGACTCTAGGTTATTGTTGTTCCTCTCAATCTAAAGTAATAACAGAATTGTTATTTCTAGGATGGCTCTAAGATGACTCGATTTGTTCAATGTTGGGTTGTTTTGGTTTTAATTCACTTTGTTGAAACAGCTCAATTTTTTATTTTGTTGAACAAATGATCAGGTTCTTATCTCAAGATTACCAGACAGGGGGGAAAGAATTCATAAGCAAATTGATGAATTGAATTTACAACTTTCTGAATTAAGAAGAAAAGAATATGAAAGTGAAGTCATCGACATCACTGACGAGTTCCATGCGATTTTGAATGTATAGATTATAATTTGATGTGTAGATTGAAATTTGTTTCACGACTGAAGTTTGGTACTGACCAACTATTCAAACTTTATATGATATCTATTTTGAGACAACGATCCAGTATTTATTATTTATTTAATATGCTGCACAAATCACCAAAGTCGTATTCTTTATTACCTAGATATTTAGGTTAATATTTAGGTTAATGTCACACATTTAGTCCCTAAATTCTTTTAGCTTTCAAATTTTTAAAAATTTACACGTTTATTAGACAAAAGTTTAAGTTTAGAGTTTTATTAGTAACAAAATGCTTAATTTAGAGTTTTATTAGTGATAAAATTTGGGAAAGTTACACAATTGAAAATTCAATGACAACCTTGAAGGTTTCAAAATTTATTAGACATTTGAAAATTTTGGGATCAAATAGTTTAAATTTGTCATTTAGCTAGAGATTCATGTTATTATGCATTATAATGCTATGGTATAACATGATTTAAAAAGTAAAAAATGTGGAAATTTCAAATTTACAAAAATACTAATAAAGATATCAATAAGATGTTGATGTTGGTAGATACGTAAAAAAATATTACAATAAGAATATCAATTTACCTTTTATGTCAATATTGATATTGAGTCCTACACACGTTTTGTTAAACAAAAGATTAATAACGTGTCATAAACCCAACAAGCGTCATCATAAAGAAATTACACCTAGTTTAACAGTAAGGTCATGAGATACAAAGATTTCGTCGCAATTCGTGAACCTTTTGTATCAATGATCAAAATCATAATTATACTTAATCTACATCAACGTAGGATTTTTACCATTTGACTAAGGAATATCCCAAATAAAACTTATCCAGAATTAATTTATACCAAAGTCTACTAACCACATGATTGAATAAATTAACCCCAACATGAGAATATTTGAATGCATATAATAAGAAAAGAAAACAACCAAATACAGAAATAATGTGAATTTGATAGCAGGAAGCCAAAATATTACACTATACTAAAATTGAATTGAAATGAAAGAATACCATTTTCAAAGAAGGACAAAAGAAAAATGAGAATTAAAAAAAAATAAGAAATTTCATTTATTAAATATCCCCACAAAAAAAAAAAAAAATGTCAAGCTCTACCTACTCCTCATTAACTCCCAGTTCTCTAGCACTTCACTGTGGAACAGTAAGGCTTCTACAAGTTTTTCTATTGTGACCACGACCACCACAAGTCCCACACAATCGCAGAGATGGTTCTTTGTCAGTCGACACAGGTTTTTCCTTCCTCGGTCTCCCACGGGACCGTTTCTCTCGATCTGGGGACCTCTTTAGGCAACGAAGAGCAATCTCTCGTGCCCTCCAAGCTTTATCATAAGATATAGTAACTCCAAGCTGTTTCTCCACATCCTTGATTATGTCATTTGGTCTATAATCAGAAGCACCTTCCTCAAACTTGGACTTGATCAGCTGACCAACAACCCAACTACTGGCTTGATGATGGTTCCGATGGAACTTCTCAGTTAAACACGTATGGACATTGTGGAATTTTCTTATCAAGAAGCAGTCAGAATCATTCAACTTCGATGCACGAAGTCGCCACTTACAGCTTTTGTCTGTACATATAACGAACAATAAATCTCTTGTCGAACGCCTTACTTTGAATTCAAAATTTTCTTTTATAGCCATAAGACTTAATTTGCTCTGTACATCCTTCTTGCTTGGATAAGTCTGGCCAACTGCTATAGTATCATTAGACATCAACTGCTCAATAGTTAAATTTTTTGGTACACTCATGTTCAACTGCTCAGAATATAAGCATGGTTGAATGCTCGGGTTCAACGGATCAGGTGTTGTAAATTCTTGGATGTCTTTTCTGTCATTTTGGATGGTAAGATTATCATCAAAAGACAAATTATTGGAGGCATGTGGATGAATCTCATCAGTACAACCATAATTATCATTTTGCATATGCCCATTTTCTACCTCATTATCAGGTCCTCTATTATCATTGCAGTTATCATGTTGATGTTGATCAGCATTTTGCATCTCATCATCACAATTCATGTCTGCCTGAGGACCACAACTTATGGCAGTCGTGTTTTGTTCTTCGATTTCAGTAAGAGCAAGAAAGGGAGGAAATTGTGAATTTTGTGCAGTAGGCACAAAGCCAGAAGTTTGATTACTTACACTTCCAGAGTCGAACGGAACTGGATAATGCACCTCTTTCTCTTGATTTAGTGATTCTCTACGTTTGATGGTGATGCACAATGGTGTCCGCCTGCCATGATCGTCTACAAGATTCTCACCAATGAAAAAATCGACATCTTCATTGTCTAATATCTCTGTTGGTGGAGTTGGGACATGGGCTTTATATAAACATTTCATTGTGGCCACATATTCAGCTGGATCAACTTTGACAATGTCATAGACTTTCTCCAGAAGATCGCTGTGGGTAATTTTCTCATCAACAACTATTCCTTTTAATTTATCACCATTGAATTCAAAACCATTCTCACTAAAAATCCAATCGCCATTATACATAACCAGAACCCGCACCGGAGACATCCTGAAAATATGATATGTTACATCAGAAACTATGAAATAACCAGTATAGTGTATAGGAATGAATACGTGGGTTTTATAGCCTCCAACCATGGCTCTCTTGGGCTTTTCACGCATAACCCAACATTTTCTTTTATAGGAAAATGTAAACAATTTCATTGCTAAGATGAAATTACAAAGAGGATGACCTATGAATAGGATTGCAAAAATGCTCTTTCAGTGAGCGATAAGAGAAACTATAATCGTAATTATAAAAAGGAAAAACCAGTTTACACCAGATGAAGGGCCGTATATACAACCAAAGAAATAAAGTAGTCAAAACTATGACTGGTGCCATTATACGAGAGTTCCTGCCACACACAACCCAAAATGATTTCGACATATCCTAATCTGATTTTGCCCCAAGGCATACTAATTATTACTCTTCTTTTTTTAGTACAAAACAAAATTTGGAGATGGGGAATCAAAACCTCTAAGTCTCTAACCTATTCTTCTTTTATTATCAGTATTATTCATTTATTGTTAATACCGTGAATGTCTTCGCCAACTTGCACACACCTAAACTCATCTTACGGACATACTGCCTAATTCTACAATATTTGGGTGCAAATATACTCATAGGATATCAAATCTTAGGTCGGTGACTACTATAAATTGAACCATTCTCTTCAACATTATAAACACCTTAAAGAAGCAGAGGTTTATTAGGGAGGACACTTTGAAAAATGTTTCAATCCATAGGTTTCTATGGCCTTCAAGGATGAACTAGGTTTTTTAGAATTCCAGAAATCACTCTTCACAAAAACAAATGGATTAACTTGTTCTCGACCTTCCTTAACTGAACCAGCTGCAACATTATCTTGCAGCTTGCAAGGACTGCACTTGGTTAAACAACAGAACGAACATTTTAAGTACATAAATAAAAATTGCTAACTTCATAACAACCAAACAATAGAGAAATAAAAGGCCATCAAAACAAAAACCAATTTCAGCAAATAACTCAAATGAACACACACAAACCCAGATAACCAAAATCTCAAAAAAAAAAGAAAAAAGTCTTGAGTATTAACAAAACCCTAGATAACAAAATCGAAACAAAATAAGCTAAAGAAAAAAACGAACCCCATTAACCATTAACGTCAAATATTTGATATTGGTTTTTAGGGGTTACAGAACCAAATGGGCCTTGTGAGCCGCGATAATTCGAGAAATTTCGAGTGGAAGCGAGAAACTTACAGAAGGGGAGGGAATTAGAGGAAATCAAGAACTGTTGTCTGAGCGATAAAGAAGCCTGCCGGAGTGGCGTGACGGTGGTGGCTGATTTTCGCGCTACGGCAGAGAGGTAGTTTTTTTTTTTTCGCGTGGCTATCAGATGGTTTTTTTCTGGGTCCCAATGTCGTCTTTTTCTTTTACCGTCACCCTTTTTTTCATCTCTCTGACGCTGAACAGGGTAATATCAAATTTAGGTTAAATTTAAATTTTCATTTTAGTCCTCTACTTTGCTACTGTTTCAATGTTAGACCCTGTAATCTTATATTTTTAATAAATTTTAAATTTATCGATTAAGAAAAATTATTGTAAATAAAAGATTATAAAAAATATTTATAAATTTTTAAAATTTATTAGCGATAGATATTGATAGACTTCTATTACTTTTAATTTTAATAATTACTCATATTCCTCCAAGTTATATTATCGATGATGTAATAAAAATCCAATAACGTATTGTATTGAACTTGGAATTATGTGAAATTGACGGACAACGATTTTAATAATGTTTGAGTTTTAATTTTTTATTTTTTAAAATTATTTTTTATTTAAACTAGTTAAGTTATATATAGCTTTTTTTAATGTAGTCAACTAAACAGATCTAGAGTTTAAACAATTTTTTTAAATTAATTGTAGGACTCGATAATCTAGACTATTTCAATATATAAACAAAAAAAACTGGGAAAATAATGATGAATTCAACTTTAAATACTTTTTAAAAATAGCAATGAAAATAGTGATACTTAATCAATTAATTAATTATATATATATATATTAATTTTAAAATGCGTAATAAATATTAATTCTAAAGACAAAAAGTAAATATTTAGTAAAACTGAAGGTAAAAAAGCAAATCTGGAAATTTAGGGTCAAATTCTAAGGAAACTCAAAATTCAAATGTAAAATTGGAGCATTTTGAAACTTACCAACCCAACTATCAATTTTTAAAAAAACACTATCAAGAACTTCATCTTACGAACTGTAACTCCAATATATTCCTTTCAAGTTTATTAAGTTTACACAACAACCTTAAAATTTTGGAATATAGAGATTAAACGAAACCATATATATATACTATATATATAATATATATAATCCTTGAGAAGGAGAGTGTCCCTTTGGTCATTTTCCGTGAACGCCACAATTGTATGTAATTGTGCCTAAAACGCGACAGTAAAAGTCGGTCAGCAGAAAATGGCGAACTCCGATGAAGCAAAGCTCGAACTGTTTCTCCAATGGTTACAGGTAACAATGCTAAACTTGCGTTCAGTTTCCTGAACATGAACCAAAAGAAAACGATGTCAGAAACTTACGCAGCAGCTTAATGCTTTCAGCTTCCATGATTCCGGAAACTTTTTTCTGCTAAAAGTTGCATCTTTTTCTCTTTTTTCATTAATTGGGATTCAATTCAGGTTAATGGAGCAGACCTTCGAGGTTGCACGATCAAATACAGTGATTTGAGCAAAGGGTGTGGACTTTTTTCTCCGAACGATGCCTCTGATGGTATTCTAAATTTCGAATTTTCGTTTTTCCTGCGGTAGTATTTGATTCTGAAGCCAAATTGTTTGGCAGTTTCTGTAGTTTTTGCTGTTTTTTGATTATTTGAGAAACAAATATCGGGCTACAAGCTCATGAATGGGGAGTGATCATTTTAAAATTTATTTATTTTTGTATACTCACGGCCCATTTTGAAAATGATTTTTAATTTCCTAGATGTGCCATTCAAGTAATTCTAACTAAAGGTATTATTAAAGAATAAGGAAAAAGGAAAAATAGTAGTTATTTTTCATAAAAATGAATTCTACCCAACTCCATGTTGGTGGTAAGATTTTCATCAACATTAAATCTTGTTTTTCCACTGGAGGTTGGTGATTGAGTTACCGCAGAGTACCTCTAGTGACTTAAGTCAATGGAATTGGCTTAATACTTTCTAAGAAATTTTCTGGACGACAGAGTTAATTTGAAGGTAGGAAGAAACAGTAATCTTCCTTTTGGGTGTTGAACTAGCTGCTCTAAAGCCAATTTCCTAGGCTCTTTTTTCTCTGTGATGATGATGATATATAGCACATTGGTCGCTGATTATGAGATGAGAAGGATGTGTCCTTGACGATCTAGAATTTTCCCGAGTGGATAGGCTTCCTGACCTTGCTATGAAACTGTGAGCCTTCCAACAGCAGAGAGAGTTGACTGTTAAGAGCTCAGGTGTTTTCTCTTGCACGTTTTCTTGAATTTTGCAGTAGGTAGAAATACAGAGCCTTGAAAAGTTAAAATTTTTCTTTGAACTTAACACTTATAAGTATTAGGATTTAACATAAGAGATCATTTCCAAAACCAAACACCATCAAATGTCCCTCTCCTGTTGCAACTTATGCAAGGAACATTGGAAACCTCGGACAATTCTGCTGTTTCCTTCCTGTTTTTGAGTCACCTCCTCTTGAAAGGACTTCAGAAGTTTTCTGATCGTCATTCTTTCTAGCAAAGGGTTCAAAGGCAAGGGGAGCATCATTTGGAACATCACGATCAATACCTTTTTTTGGTAAGTTTAGAATGAAAGCAATGTAGTAAATGGACCAAAACTTAGAAAAGAAGGCATCTGCTTGGGAAAATGTAGTTCTGACTCCAGGTTGTTGGTTGAGATTTTTTTGTACTTACAACCTAATGTGTATATGCAACATCTGGAAATCCTTTTCTTAACTTCCTGGCACTTTTCCTTTGTCGTTTCCTTTAATCAATATGTGCATGGAAGTTTAGTTTCTTATTGAAAAAGAAAAATTAGCAAACTTGCTATTGGAATCATGTTGGTTAGTAGTAGCAGGGTAACTTTTGTCATAACTTCTCAGTTTCTCTGGGGAATAGATCATTTTCTTACTTGTGCAGGGGTTCTGTTAGTTGTTCCCCTAGATCTAGCAATCACTCCGATGAGAGTTTTGCAAGATTCTCTTTATGGACCAGAGTGTAGTGCAATGTATGAAGAAGGTGAAGTAGATGATAGATTTTTGATGATTCTGTTCCTCATGGTTGAGCGGCTGCGTGAAAATTCTTCATGGAAACCGTATGTAACTTTAACATTCTTAAGTTATGTTTATGATAAACATTCTTTCTAAATGATCATTTATTTTTCTGTCTTATAGTTGGTGAGATCTCAGTGATTTATTATTAGGTACCTTGATGTGCTTCCTACAAGATTTGGGAATCCACTTTGGTTTACTGATAACGAGCTTTTGGAACTGAAGGGTACCACACTTTATCGAGCAACTGAATTACAGGTGCAAAGTTCACTTTGGTATATTTTATATAAAACCTTATTGTTAATTCATTACAGAATAGTTGCTACTCTCTCATCACCTGAAGAATCTCACTGTACATGGTTATATAAATTACCTTGTTCCATTATTATCTTTTATTTTTTGCAGAAAAATTCACTGCAGTCATTGTATGAAAATAAAGTGAAGAAATTGGTTAGTAGATTGTTGACTCTTGAAGGGTTTTCAGGAAGGTCTGTCTAACTTGGATTCCATTTTCTCCTTTTATTTCAAACTGATCCTTTGGAAACAGTTCTATTTTTATTTTTTACTGTATGTCCTTAGAAAATTTTCCTACCTTGATATAAGATCGTGTCTTCTTTATTCTTTAAGTTCCTCTTTTTTTAGGAACCATAGAACCTTTGAAGGGGTTGAGAGGTCCTTGGATGTGTAGTTCCTGGTTAGGTCCAGTTCCATCAATGGTCTTCGGTGTTTAAAGCTTGTTGTAATCATCCCTTAGGTGTATCTAATGTTGTATCATTATGTTATTCATTGGTGCAGAGGCAAGTCATTTTATTTGCTATATTCTGTTTTTATTTTTTTCAGGGAAGTGAGCTTTGAAGATTTCCTATGGTAAGAAAATTAGCAGGATTTTTTTTTAATCTTAATCTTAATCTTGTTTACTGTTCCTCTGCTTAACTATCCGTTCATTTTTCATTCAACATTGAACACGATTGCTTTTGTAGGGCAAATTCCATTTTCTGGGCACGTGCCTTGAACATTCCAATGCCGCATGATTATGTATTTCCTAAAATTCAAGAAGAGGTTGGAAGTGACTCCTTGATAGAAGAAACTACTGAGGTTTCAACTTCTGCTGTCTCTGAGGTGCAGTTGGCTTGCGCTAAGAATGAAGATGGTGGTCACGTTTGTACTTAAGTTATTTGAAGCTAGTTTTTGTGATGTCATGAGGATAAATTATTTTACGTGAACTTACAAACTAGGTCAATCTCAGGGTGCAAAGATCCTCGGATGATTGATAGCGCAGCTAGTGGAGAAACATTTGGGTCTTTAAAACAAGAAACTGTCTGGGTGGAGGGTCTTGTTCCTGGTGTTGACTTTTGCAATCATGGTGTGTAGAAATTTATCAGATCTTACTAGTGCTATAGTTTTTTTGATCCCTTTGTTCACTTTTGTGCTTATTTCACATTATTTGCAACAAATTCTGTATAGATGATGTTTCATTGCAACCAAGGATGTATTATTCTTAAAAAAAATTCTTTTTCTTTCATCAACAGAATCATGCTATATAAATACACACTATCAATCGGGTCAAAAGATAAGTCCAGGTTACGAGTTATGGTTAAAAAAATGCAAACAAGAAAGAAGAAGAATGTAATGTAGGACTAAATAATTGCATGTTCATATTCATTATTATCAAATGTTTCATGAGAAAACATGAAAATTAAGTAGAGCAATCTTTTGTAATTATTTATTTGAGTTGAACAAATGTGCAGGGGATTGAAACTTCAACTTTAAGGAAGGTATAGGTGTGTTAACTACTAAACACGCTGCACATACCTCTTAGAAAATCATATAAAGAAATGTAAGGTAATTAATGGATAGAGTAAATTATATTTATATTCTGTTTAAAGTATTTAATGTCTTCTCAAAGATGCGTCACGTGTGGTAAGGAGAGTGAAGGTATCAAGGTTAATGCTTTTCGTTTTTTGGATCCCTTCTTGCTGACTGCTGAGTTCATTGTTTTTGGCTTTTTGACTTGGAGAGACCTGTTTAAACTTTGTTTTCATGGTAGTATTGAAGAGATTGATTCAAGAATAATAGGAAAACATTCTTCTTAAATGTACTGTCTGGAAATTATTTGGAGCTGTTGGATGGAATCAATTTTTCGTTGATTTTTCACTTGTCAACATTGTCTGATACTGGACATGGTTGTGAAATTCCATGATCTGACTAAACCAAATACTTTTAGATCTGAAAGCAACAGCTACTTGGGAAGTTGATGGAATAGGGTCCACTACTGGAGTTCCATTCTCAATGTACCTCCTCTCTGGTATTGCGATCTTTCTTATAATGTTTTTTCTCTTCAATGCGTATTTTGGAGTTCCATACCTCTCTACCTATTTATATAATCTTTCTGTTTCATATGGTTTAGAGTACTCCCTTTCAGTTTTCTTTGAGCTTTTGTGTCGGTAGATTAAATCCTTAACTTTGATGGAAAAGAGAGGACCTCTTTATTTTCTTTCATCAACCCCCCC
>JBBPDJ010000023.1:7038028-7073340 GCA_037974625.1 Cucumis cinereus | reverse complement strand
TCCCCAGAAGCCCATTAAGCCATCTTCATCACTCTTCAATTCTCTTCAGTATAATGTTAGCGAATTTTCTAACAGTTTTATCCTTGATATATCTGGAAAAGCTGTTTCAAGGTCGTCCGGAGGGGAGGAGGTTTCAATCAGTTACGGTAACAAGGGGAATGAGGTATTTATTTTTATTTTCAGAAGCTTGTCCGTGAACTGTAAATATTGGTTTCATCTTTTTGTTCCTAGGCATGTAATGATAGAAGGAAGCATCTTTAGCTTACTCTAGATTGAATTATTGCATCAGCAGTTTTCTTCTGCGTTGAAATTCCTTTACAGAACGAACTTTTTATTTGTTATTTTTTATTCTTTCATTCTGATAATGTTAGATTTTTCCCATCTATGGCAGGAGCTCCTTTATCTTTACGGATTTGTTATGGAAAATAATCCAGATGATTATCTCATGGTAATGCTATCTAACACTATAGGGCTACTTGACAATGTATCCTTCCTTTTTGTAGACAGGGGTATGTAAGTGGGTTGGTTTGGGTCAGTCTTTGGTCAACGCCGACCCCAAGCCTACTGTCGGTTTAGGAGATTGAAGAAAAGTCATACTACCTTTTTTCTTTGAAATGAAAAAACCAAACTGATTAAAGCAGCAAATCAATTTGATTTCTTTTGGTTTTACAATTATACACAGTCAAACCAATCAAACCAACTCAGATCAGTTGGCTTTTCAAATTTTGTTACTGTCCACTAATAGAGATTTGTTTCTGTGAATACGAAAATCGGTTGTTTGATGGATGGTATGCAGGTACACTATCCTTTAGAAGCAATCCAGAACGCTTCCTTCTCTGATTCGAAGTTACAGCTCCTTGAAATACAGGTAACTATTTAAAAATATTCGTTACATAGCTTGTATTATGTTCAATGGACATTATATTTTACAGACCGTTGTTTAGTAGATTAATTGTCTGGACAAACATGTTTAATCTAATGAGTTTGAATTTGTATTTATAACTCCTACCCATAAACAGAAGGCTGAAATGCGGTGTCTTTTACCAAGAAGATTGCTGGATCATGGATTTCACCCACCAAAAACCTCAAATATCAAAGAAAATGTTGACTGCAGCAACAGAGCTTGCAATTACAGCTGGAGTGGTCAGCGCAAGCTACCTTCTTACTCGGACAAGCTGATATTCCCTGAGAAATTTTTAACTGCATTGAGAACTATATCTATGCAGGAGGACGAGCTTATGCAGGTTTCATCTTTACTGGCAGAGGTAGGGCTAGAACTTTTGGGTCCATTTAAACAAATATGCTTAAGCTCCTTGTTCCTTGGCTAATACTTGATGCAACGTTCAATAATAATTATCGGGAAGTAGATGTAACTAGGTCTTGGATATGAGAATCCCTACGTTTTAGGACGTCCCTTTTGTTTCACAGATATAGGATTGGTTCAACTCTTTGTATGAGGATGAGAGACCTCAAGAAACCAGACTTTCATAAAGTCAAAGTTGATCACACATCCCAATCAGGATGCACATTTTTCATAGACAATTGACTTCTTGGTCTCACCCGAATTGAAATAAAGACTGCGGACAAAATAGACAAGGAGAGCATAGAATATTCTTCCAATGACAATGAATAATGTGATCTTTTGCTTTATTATTATGATATTCCAGTAAGTTCAATATATTAATAATTGATAACATCTATTTTCTTCAGTACTCTTTAGATGTTTTCTTACCGGATGTCATACAGAAATTTTCTTGAATGAGAAATTGTGGTGAGAAAGTAAGAGCGTGCTGTTGATAATTCTTAATGTAGATGCAATTTCTGATATTCTGAAGTAATATTATGTGACCTTTGATTTTTTTTAATTGTATTTTTTTCTTCTGTAAGATTGTTGGACCTGAAGAGGATAGGCAACCCACCGACACTGACGTCCAAGCCGCTGTCTGGGAGGCTTGTGGTGACTCTGGAGCTTTGCAATTGCTTGTTGATCTTCTTCAAAAGAAGTAATTGCTAGATTGTATTTTAGTGATGTTTGTTCTCTTTCTATACTCAAAGTGCAATATTACACATAACTCGTTGGTGGATTTTGGAGTCTATAGAAAACAAAATGGGATATTTGAATGTAGTTTCTTTTACACCCTGAACATAAGGATTAAGAACAATAATGTGAAGACTATCCTACTGAAACTCTACTATCAAGAAAGCATTTGCAAGGCATCCCTAACGAGTTTTGAGGTAATGACGATAACCGTCCATGTTTTAGGATGATGGATCTTGAAGAAGGTACTGGAACTCTGGACAGCGACACTAAGCTGCTAAAAGAGGCCCAAGTGATTGAAAGCATGAACGCAAATGGCTCGCGTCAGGATTCTGCAAGGTACCATCCTTTATTAGTTATTAAGTTTAACCCTAAAACAAATATTCTGTTTGTAATTTTCTGGATGAGTTTGTGAGGAGAGGTCTATCAATACCAAATTGAATTCTGTAAAACTTTAAACCAAGAATGTGCCTTAGATATATGCATGACACCAGTAGCTTCAAATTCTTCTGTTTTAGCATGAGCTGAAAAGAAGCTCAAACTCTTCCCATCTTTGATAGTTATTATATCTTGAAGGAAGTTCATCTGTTCTTACCAACGTTTCTCTTTCTCCTTGGCTGCAACAGAGAATTAGACGACAAGAAGCCACAAAACTTGATGAGCAGGAACCAATGGTGTAGCATTGTTTATCGCCATGGTCAGAAGGAGCTAACCAGTCTATTTCTGAAGGAGGCAGAACATGCTTTGCAATTGTCATTAAGTGAGGAAAACTGAACACCTCTTTAACAAATCTCTCTAGCACAGTTTTACATGATAGTTATAGGTTTCATCTGTTTCTTTGTAATTTAAATGCATGGGAATTTTTTTTTTCCTGGATCATGTTTAGTAATCTTATGTTTGTGAAATTTATTTTCATGCATTTCAAAATAAAAAATCTACTCCAAAATTACTGGCCATATGTATAATGTCAAGGTTTTGTTTGTGTCCCCATTGATTTCTGTGTGTTGTTACATATGAAACCCTTCTTTCTATGCATGTGTGTAGTGTTCTGATAACTAGATCTCTTAGCAAGGCAAGAATAGATCTCTTAGCAAGGCAAGAACGACCCAACGTACTGTATTAGAGTTCTAAAATGGTAGATTTACGACCTGTTTGGAATGCCTTCTTCATTTGTTTATGTCCTTAAAAAGTCATTTCAAATAGACCGTTACCCCATAGAAAGATGTTAAAGTTAGAAATGACATAGATGACTTCTATTGTTCTATCTTCTCCACGAGCAACTCATGCTTGTGAGCTCTACGCATCTTTCAGATGTGTAGGATCTCTTTGGATTCACTATTTTTGTGTAGAATTTTTGTTTTCCTTAATTGAGTACTTTGTGTGGGATTTATGAACTCTCCCCCAAAAGTCATTTTTGTAAGATTTTGATTGCACATAAAGGGAAATTTGGGTAAGCCCATAGTTTAAGCCCATCTTGGGCTAAATTGGTTATAGACCTTTCTTCTTGGGAAATTGTGAAGAATACCTACCAAAAAGACCTTAAACTGAAGAATACATAGCTCAAAATTGTTGCAAAAAAAAAAAAAAAAAAAAAAAGTCATTTAGGGCGTGTTTGGCCCCATATTAGGTTGAGTTTGATCGGTAAAAAAATTCGGGCTCACCAATAATTAAAGACATTTATTATTTTGTTATTCGTGTTAACTCACGTTTCTTACCTTGTTATCGTGTTAACTCTTTCAATTATTTCTCTTCTATAATAATTAACAACTCAACACTGCTCGCCAAACACTCTCTTACAACCAAACATCTCAATATATACACACAAAATGATATCCATTGGATTTGTAGGGGAGGTGTGAAATAATCACGTTTCATTTATACCCTCAGTAAATTCTGGTTTTTACTGCCAAATTCTCAATTGATATCTTTTGAATTAAGATATTTTTAACTTCTTATCTTTTAGTACTACGTTTATTTTAATTTCAATAATTTGGGGTAATCAGTGATAGATAATAATAATCATTGATAGACATTACAATGTTTATCAATGGTATATGATAGTAGTTTATCTGTGTTCATCATTAGTGACAATTTGCTATATTTGTAAATATTTTGGTTTATTTTGTTATATTTGAAAAACAATGCATCGTTGAATTTAAATTTTTTTCTACATTTAATTTAACAGAATTTACAACTTTATAAGCTTTCAAAATATATACAAGCTCCCAAATATAAAATTAAACTTGAAAAAAAAAATTAAAATGTATTATTGTCACAAGAAATCTAAAAAATTGTCCAAAAATATAGATTTAGGAATTTTTGCAATTAAACTTTGTTTTAGGTATTTTTGTAACACAAGTAGTTTTCTGTTGTCTATGCTTTGTTTCAAAGCAACTAAAAGTGCTTTTCATATATAAACTAAACCAAAGCTAATTGATTGTAGTTAATAAAATATTTTCTCAATGACTAAAGAGAAACCATGAGCCATTAAATTAATAAAATGTTTTAAAATCTGCTTTAGTTCATATAGACCCTTTGGTTGATCAGAGAAAAATATGTTTTATTTTTAAAAAATATTTTTATTTAAATTCTTTTAATAAAAATTGTAAATAAAATTTGCAAGTGATTTAAAAACTATTTTGTCTGGTTGGGAAACATTTCAATTTTTTTCTAAAATAACTTACTTGAAAAGTTGAACCAAACACACTCGTATTTACTAAATCTATGATTTAGGTTTAATCCATCATAAAAAGACATTTTAGGCCAGCAAAATAATTCTATCTCAAAAAACGTTTACTACAAGAAACCAAGTTTATGCTGACACATTATTTCAATGAGCTAAGACATTCATTAGAAAAAAAGTAATTAGAATTAACTTGAACATAATTAAATTTTTTTCGAATAAAGCAGAGATTTGAACCTCCAACCTTAACACAAGTAATGTATTGACTAGTTGAACTATCAATCTACGATGACGTTGATGATGTGGACACATTTTTATTCACCCTAGTTATATATCTTACTTAAATGGTAGTTTTGAAATTCCTCCACCTTTCATTGACTCATCATGACATTATTTTCCAAAATCTTACCAATAAAGCAGTCAATGAAAAGAATACTTTTGATATATAAAGTATAATGAAAAGAATACTTTTGATTTATAAAGTATATATATTTCTATTTTCTTAAATATTACAATATAAAAATAAATACAAACCTAACATTTTTTAGTAAATCAAGGATAATAAAGATTTGGATTTTCCACCTTTAAAGTTAAAACCTATATATATATTAATTATCATTAAATATTTTAAATAAAAATTTTTATGGATAGAAAATATTGACACTGTTTATAAAAGATAGCAAAAAATTTAAATGAACTATAGAAAATTTGATAGATTTTGCTAAATTTTGTAAATGGTTTCAATTTTTTTATTTTTATATTTGAACCAAGTTAAGCTAGTTAAACATGTTTAACTTTAAACCCTGAACCCTAAACCCTAAACATGTTTAACTTTGAAGTTCTCATGGGTTGAACTACCGAGAAAAAAATGCATATTGTTAATATAATAGTCACTTTAAATTCTTTTAACTCTTTTTTAACCGAACTATATCATATTTTTTTAATATCTCTTATTCGAATATGATCTCGACTCATTCATCTATCAATCTTAAAACTCGAGTATTTTTTTTAATTGATGTGTTTGAATACAACTTTGATATTTTATTAAATATTGGGTTGAAATAATGTTCCCCTTCTTCCATTTCACAAAGGCCCACACCAAAGCTATTAAATTGTTGAAAGACACTCGTATCCTTTTTAACATCTCAATATATATATATATATATATATAAATTTCTTGGGTTGGGTTTATTTTTTTAAAAAATATTTTTATTTTCCAAAAGAATATAATTTTATAATAATTATTGGGATGTAAAATAGTCCATAAATCTAAGTGGGGGCACAAGTGTAATTATAACACACCAAACATTTTCTAAGCTGACGACTTAGCTTCACGTGGACATAAAACACCTTTGGAGCACCTGGGTAGATCCAATTCTGACATTATTTAATGTTCTTGTCTTCTTCCTAATTTCAACCATCATTAGATTTATACCATTTTTCTCTATTTTCCTCTTTTTTTATTTTCATTATATTATTTAAATTTTGTTGCTTTACCTAAATATTTTATGACAAAAAGACAATTGTGACTCTTTCAAAAGGAGGAAATTTGCACTAATACGGCTCAACAATGGTGTGGAATACACACAATTCTATAGTTAATAAATTAATAAATCGTTCATCAGTGGAGATAGAATGTACTATTGTAATATTAAAAATTTTCTTTTCGAAGATGATAAGTTGAATATTATGATCTTTATCTCTATTTCTTTGAATATAGCAACGAGCGGGAGGCATGAGAAATTGATTCTCTAATCTCTATTGTTTTGATCATATCATCAAGTTGGATTGTTGGATTTAAAAGTAATATATATAGGGATGTTTTGAAATATAACATAATGAATCAAAATATTTACAAATATAACAAAATTTCATTATCTATTAGTGATAGACATCTACCTGTATCTATTCCCATCATGCGATAGACACTGATAGACGTCTAGTAGTGGCTATCATTGTATATCATCAATAAATACGACATTTTAGTTTTTTCATGTTAATGGCCTAGTAGGTTAGACATTTGAGACATTTAAGTTGGATCCACGATAACTTTTACACCAACCAACCAAACATGAAATGATTAAGATTGATTGAATGTTTGGGGTGTTGATAGAATTTTTGGATTTAATTAATCATTTCATGTTATCGTTGATTTTAAAATTAAGTTATTGTCCTTCAAAATACTATACTAGCAAACAACGATTCTCAAATTTCAAAATAAAAATTCTATAAAAGGAAATAAAGAGATGTTTTTTTTTTCTATAAAGAATCTAATCCCTAATCCCTAAATGTAACATTCTTCCATCCTTCTTTGATTCCATTAGATTACAATGACAAAAAATAGAAATTCTTTATAGACTCAGTAATGGGAATTGTATTATTCTCTAAACCCTTTATTGATGTGTATGTAAAAGATTGATGTTTACCTACCATAACTATTCCAAAAAGATAATATAAGAATCTACATGTATACACATTTTCAAATAATTAAGGAGGCTAACCTAAATTAATATTCCAAATTATTATTTTATTAAATAAGAAAATAAGTTAAAACAAGTGGTATAAAATGAGGGAAAGACCAAAAAAAAGAAAAACTTTTTTATTCTTTATTTTATTTATTTATTTTTTTAAGAAGCAAAAAAAAAAAAAATTAACAATAATAAAACCAACGAGGTTCTAACCAAATTGATTAGAATACAAATTATATATATATATAAGTATGTATATTTCGATGTAAAAAGATAGCATTTAATTTTGGGGTATGAATATGAGGTTTCAAATATCGTATTCAAATGTCACATGGTTTCATTTCGGTCATGAAATTCTTGTTAGAGAAAAAAATGAAGGGGCCCACAGAACTAAGCCATATGGATTCACGTGAGAAGCACGTGCAGCACCATTTGGTGGGGACAGAAATGGTTTGTAGACGAAGTGCATGGGAATAAAACCCACGTGAACCTCTTTGGTCTGCTTCCTGTCTCGTCCTCCCCCTCTCCCTTTGGCCATTTTGTACCATCATTTAGCAAAAGACAACTAGACTACTACGACTCATTTTCTTTTTTCTTTCTTTCTTTTGTCGGAGTGGGTCGATATACGTCTTGTTTGACGTTAAGTCTCCATGCAAAAGTTATTTTAGATAGTGAAATAATCAACCTCAAAACATTTGTTGACTCAAACAATATCAAGGCACACGCTTTTAATAAGTGTTATGTTGAAGATAATTATTCGCTCTACACTAGACTATAAGGATCGTCTCAACAAGATACAACACTTAACTCTTTGGTAGAATTGCAAACTTGAACTATTCGAATCTGGTAGAACTACTGGATATCTTCTCTCAACTCAACTCAATAACAAATGAAAGAAATAAAGAAAGGAAAGGTCTCATCAATTTAAAACATTTGTCAAATTTAACTCAATTTCGTTGTTATTTGACTAAAATCAAATATTTATAATTCATTCAAATGGAAAAAACTACAAATTTAACTTTCATACATATTAAATTTATACATGAAACATCATCTTAATTTGATGATTTCAATCCAACTTAAAGTTTCTAACAAGTGAATTTAATCTACACAATAAAATTCATTTTTTATGTTTCAATATTCTGTTGTTTCACTTTCTTTAACTATATGATACATTGAGAATTTAATATGTATTACACTTAGAAAAATAAATATATGACTTCTTAAATTTTTAATATGCACACGCGCACACACTTGCACTATATTGATGCACTAGTGTCATCGTGATAACATAATATTTATTTATCATTATATCCTCAACATATATGAGTATAAAAATAGCATCTTAGACTATATATAATTACATGTTATCACATGATTCTTTTTATTGCAACCATGTATTACTCACATTGTGAAATATGGTATAGACAATATTGGACAAGTAAATATATTATCTTTCAAATATATATATATATATATATATATATATATTTATATATATTGGAAACATATGTATCTTTCAAGAGGTTCAAAGTCTAATCCATCATGATTTGATTTTCTTTTCGGCATGATTAGATATGTATCTAACTTTGGGCATAAAAATTGAAATAATTGAGTTTGGATTCATGAATTTTAAGTATATTATATTATTCATAATGTTAATCATGGTGAAATGCTGCGTCTTTTCTCAAGTAATAATAATGGGAGTGTACTTTATTGGTCTTTACCTTCTTCTTGGCATAAACAACAAAAAGACATGATAGTCTAGTCACTTCCTTTGTTGTTTTTTCTTATAGTACTATTAAAAAATATATATTATATTGTTTGGTAAAAAAATTGAAATTCAAGTTCACGTGTGTTATGTAGCTAACTTAAACCCTACAATGCTCTCTAGAAGCCAAAAATAAAATTTTAAAAAAATATTAATTGTTTGTTTATTTTCGTGTACTAGTTGACATACGCTCTAATAATCGAGATACTTCAAACAATGTATTGTACAAATTTCTACCAATTATCATTCAATATTTGTTAAGATACATAAATTTCGACATCGATCTTTGCTTGCCAATCACATATATCATAGTTTTTAAATTATGAAACGGAGTCGAAAAATTAAATTTAAATTAGGAGAAAAAGAGTGGGTTTGTTTCATTATTAAATTTCAATAAGGTTAAAAGAATTAGGCTATAGTTATTGAAATGATTGAAGTGATGATCATAGGGTGAGGAAAGAAACCTAAACATGTGAAAAGAAAGTTGATGGGATTTAAGAAATATATATATATATATATATATATATATATATATATACATATATTGTGTATGTGAAGTGAAGAGAAGAGACCACAGACACAAAGTACATGTGACACTGCTGCAATTGCAACCAGCAGCTGGAATCAAATAAACAAACCATATTGTACCATTTTGCCCTTCTATTTTTTTTTCTTTTTCTATTATTATTATTATTATTATTGCTACGTCTCCTCCTGGTCTCTACTTAATGATTATTTTCTAACTTAAGAGGTTGTTTGGTCTATGAATTTATTACGTTGGTATAAGTAATTGAAATTTATACATTTATCGAGTAAATTTGTCAATTTCATCTCAATTTATAATATAATTGAATAAGTTAAAAGAGTATTTTGAGGGTAAAACAAAATCAGGTTATTTAATAAAAAGGGTAAAATGGGGAAAATGGTGAAAAAGAGAATCTGAAAGTTAGGGTTTGGAAACTGAGAAAAACGACACAGTTTGCCGCATGGTTTTCCTATTCAATGATGATTCATGAACAACCCATCAAAATAATTCAATACCATTTTTTCAACAAATAAAATAAAAAAGTAAATAAATAGAATTGCTGAAGTGGATCCACATTTTTCAATTATTTATTTATTTCTTCTAGACTTAAATAAATAAATATATGTATAGACGCACGTACACACACATATATATACATTTTCCCTAATTTCATTAGTTTATATATTACTAACTAATGGGTTGTTTTTTTTATAAATAATTTGTGAACTTTATTGGTGGCGTTAGAAAATCAAAATTGATACTCAAGTGATTAAGATACTTCTAATAAATTGATATTAATGTCTTAGTTTAGTATTTTTATTAAAAAAGTAAAATAAATAAGTTCATTTTTATACTATAACAGAGGTTAGATATTGCGAATTGAAATTTCAACTTGAACGAAATAATATACGTCAATTATCACTAAATTGTGCTCAAAAGAAGAAAAAGCGACTCAACTACTATCACTAGAGTACTTATTCCAACATTTAGGTTTGCAATAAATACGAGCATAGTTTAGCGGTACATCTATAAAAATGTGTACCTATTATGATGTTTTGTATTAAAGTATTATAAAGAAAGGGCAATAGGTGACTAAATTTGTAAGAGATACTATTGTTTGATTTTGAAACTCTTTCTCAAAATTTGATTGAAAATATTATTTATTAGATTGGGACATTTTTCAAAAATAGATGCAGCTTGAAAATACATGGATTACTAAAAAATGTGAAAATTTTAATTTTTTTTTTGTCAAAACAAGCGTCATTCTTTAAAAGTAAAATAATTATCAAATGATGTGGCGTACATGTTATTTTAAGTTCAAAACGTAGGTAGAAAGGAGGAAAAAAAGCCACGAGAAAGGATTTCGTTGATTCGAATTTGAACACTATAATAATCAAATTAAAAGTATCATCATTATATTATAAAAGTTTTAATTTCATTTTGAATGGACATCTTTAATTAATTGTTTTAAACAACAAAACTACTTAAAATACTTATAAACATATTAAAATTTTGCTTTTTTCATGTGATAGACTACGATAAGTCTAAATAGACATCTATCACCATAAAAGTTTACTATATTTATAAATAAGTTTGCTCATTTTGCTCTATTTGAAAACCGTCATTTAATTAATGTTCCATGTTGGATTTTTCAATTTTAAAATTCCATTTTAGTTTCAATATTTACATTTATTTAACATCGTTTTAAACATCCTTAGACCCATTTTAGACGTTATTTTATGTCTTAATCCACATCTACATAAGTTGGCTGAGATAAATATAAGCTAAGCAAATATGAATTGACAATAATATAACTTTTTCTAAAAGAAAATTTAAAAACTAAAATAAAATTATTAAGTTTTTTTTTTAAAGAAAAAAATCTCTTTCAAATCTTAATATATAAAGAGAAGGAAAAACAACAAATACATATATTATCCATTTTCTCTTCCCACATTTAATTTAAAGTGATTAAACTTTCGAAGAGAACCAATAAAAAGAATACGTGATTAATAATTTTATACCATTAGACGTATAAAATAAAAAACTACGATACAAAAATGTAACAACCACAACATGCTATATAAATACAAATGACGTTATTCACTTAGCTATGTTCGAGCATAAGATATTTTACGTGGGAAGAAAAGGCAAAATAAAATTAAAAAAAAGGACAACAATAACCCATTTATTGTAATAGAGACGGGAGATATATATATATATATATATATATATATAGACATGACACAATTTGCAAAAATAAACCACATTGATATATATATAGTTCCATCCTATTCCATATATATAGTAGTAATAAATATATATTTAAAACAAAATCATTCATCCGATCGAATTAAAAAGAAATAAAAATAAAAAAATGGAATCGACGACGACTAGGGGGAGGGTGACCGGAATAATTGTGCCGACGATGGTAGACAAGAAGAAGAAACTGCCAAGGGAATTCGTGTGGCCACGTGGGGAGTTGGCAGGGGAGGAAAGAGAGGAGTTGAAAGAGCCGTTGATAGACTTAGGGGGATTTAGGCGAGGGGAGGAGGAGGCGACGGCGGAGGCGGCGGCGATGGTGAGGTTGGCATGTAGGAAACATGGGGTGTTTCAGGTGACGAATCACGGAGTGGAAGAGGAGCTGATAAAGGCGGCGTATGAAGAAGGGGAAGGGATATTTAAGATGCCATTAGTGAAGAAAATAAGCGTGGGGAAAAAGCCGGGGAGAGTGTCGGGATATTCAGGAGCTCATGCAGATAGATTCTCTTCAAAACTTCCATGGAAAGAGACCTTCTCTTTTGAGTATTCTAATGATGATTCTCAACCTCTTCATGTTCTTCATTACTTTAGATCCTTGTTCGGTTGCGACTTCGAGAATACTGGGTCAGTCTTCTTCAACTCTCCTTTTTTTTTTCTTCTTTTTTTGAAACTACTATACTAGATCAAACCATGGTTGGGGGTAATTTTTCGAAAAATGGTTTGATTTGATTTTTCAGACTTGTTAATATATATCACATGTCGGTTGAGTTATGTTTATATTATTTATGGTACTTTTTTAAAATACGTAAAGAGTTAATTAGACAAAAAAAAATGTTTTTTTTAGATGTGGACCCTAAACTCTATGTACCGTTACATACAATAAGTGAAATTAACAACTTTATATCTTCTAACCCGACACAAGAGTGTTATTATTAATCGGGCAATAGCCATTTTTAACCACAACCAAAAAATAAAAAAACTTTAGAACTATGTTTGTCATGGTTCAACCAGCTGCTAAGTATTACTCTTTTAGTATTGATATTAATTGAATAATTAATTAAAAAACAGAAAAATTATTTTAGATGACAAAAACTTTTAAAAATATTTACAAATATAACAAAATATCTATTTGTATCTATCATGATCATTTATTAGAGAAAGACAACAATCTATCTTCATCTATTGCACTCCATCATAGGTGTGTGATATTTTGTAAATACTTTTTTGTTTTTTTGTTCATTTTATTATATTTAAAAATAACCCTAAAATAAGTTTCGGTACATAACTTAATTATGGGGTGTGTTTGTTTTTATGATTATATATGAAGATGGGTATACCAAAGATACTGTGAAGAAATGACAAGAACAGCACTAATGATAATGGAGCTTCTAGCAATAAGTTTGGGAGTAGAGAGGTATCATTACAGGAAGTTCTTTGAAGATGGAAAGTCAATAATGAGATGCAATTACTATCCACCATGTGAGAATGCAAGCCTGACTTTAGGCACAGGCCCTCACTGTGACCCAACTTCACTCACAATTCTCCATCAAGATCAAGTTGGTGGCCTTGAAGTTTTTGCTAACAACACTTGGCTCTCTGTCAAACCTAGACCTGATGCTTTGGTTATTAACATTGGTGACACTTTTATGGTACCCATTATCTTCCCATTATTCTTTTTTTTTCTATATATATATACCTTCTAAAACAACACGACAGGACCGGACATCATTAACCAAAATTTTAGTTTAGAATTAAAAGTCCATTTGGAATGACTTTCTCATAGGGGTCAATTTGCAAAATCCACTGTGAAGTATGGTGGTGTAGTTGTGTTGCAAGTAGACGCTCGAACTTTCAATTACAAAAGATATAAGTGTTGGACTCTTAAACTTATAATCGTCGTAGAAATTGGACCTCCAAATGATAAAAACTGAACCGTTGAAGGTATAATTGTAATTATCATCATACTATAGATTTGGTTTTTGCAATTTGTCCTTTGTTCTTAAGTAATTAAAGAGATTTAAACATCTACCTTTTCAATGGAAGTGAAATGGATGTTGAAAAAGTAGTTAAGAAGTGATATCAAACAGTGTCTTTGAATAATTATTGGAAAAAAAAATGCAGGCACTCTCGAACGGAGCATACAAGAGCTGTCTGCATAGGGCAGTGGTGAACAGGAAGAGAGAGAGAAGGTCATTGGTGTTCTTTGTGTGCCCAAAAGATGATAAAGTGGTGAGACCCCCACAAGATTTGGTGGGCAGAGAAGGGCCAAGACAGTACCCTGATTTCACATGGTCAGATCTTTTGGAGTTTACACAAAAACATTACAGAGCTGATGTTGCTACACTCCAAAGCTTTGTTCATTGGCTTCAAGCTAAACCTCACCCTCCAAAAATTCCATTTTAAATTTAATTATATATATATATATATGTTCTATATATATATATATATATATAGAATTTCCCCTTTGTCTTTTTTCTTAGTTTGTTCTTACTCTCCTTATTCTCTCCTCTTATTGTCTGTCCAATGCTTTGTCTTCTCTTTGTTTCTATCTATATTTTGTTTACAAGCTCTGTTGCCTAAATGCTAATCATGCTGCTGCCTTTTTGGCACTTTTATGCCTTTTTTTTTCTCTGTTTTTACAATTCTTTTGCTGCTATATATATATATATATACACACACACACACACACACATATTGGTTAATTTTTCTGAACTACCCATTTTCTTTGTACCTTCTTTGAACTTCTTTCAAGTAAAAATGTAAGAGCATTAATGTTGATGAAATTAGGGAGGGTGGTAATATCCCTTGGTTAGGTATGTTATTGTATGGTGATTTATACTACAAATTTGTGACATTGATCGGAATACGTAGCAAAGCTTCTAAAAACTAGATAAAATGATCAACATGAACGTAATTCAACTAGCCAAGTTATCGTTTGTTGTTTCTATATGATAAATATTCCAATCTTCAACTTGCTTGAACTGTAATGCTAGAAAAGAAAAATGCATTAGCTGTTGATTAATGTTCATTGATATTCATTTAATTGGAATATTGATTAATCCTAAAAAGAAAACGAATTCATTAAATTATTGTTAAAATTTATTTTATTTATATTCTTAATTAAACATCATTTTTTTGTTTCTTTATTTATATAAATAAAGGTTGTATTGTTTTTAATAATATTTTCTTAGAAAATCTTGGAGCAGTATTCTTTTAACCAAAATATGATTTTTTTCAGTTAGAAAATGTACATAAAGGTTTTCACCACTTGGATAAGGTTTAGGGGCCTACCCAAAGGTCAAATTGGACCACATCCATTCAAAATATTTTTAACAACTAGATAGGCCAAAGTTAAATTTAGATCCGAATTCGAACCGAACCTAGAAAAATTGTTCAGCAAAAGAATCATGCTCATGATTTGGATTGAAGAACTTTGCAATGGCTAACTTGAGATATCTTAACTCTAACGTACTAGACTTAGGATTTGTTTGGATTGACTTTCTAAGTGTTTAAATAAGTGTTTATAAACACTTAAAAAGTCAATCCAAATGGATCTTTACTTGTACCGTTTAAACGGTATGAATCCAGCATTTTATCATTTTATGTCAAACAGAAGCCCCAAACGAAAGCAAACAGAGATGGCTATAAATGCTTCTAGCAAACACACAGATTTCATATGCTAAAAATAAACTTAAACTTAACAAGCACAAAGAAGGTAAAGGGAAACAAATATCTCTTTGGTATGGAAATTGTATGTTACAACTCATTTGAAAAGTTGAAGTGATATAAGATTGTTACAAGTAGATAAACAAGTTTTTATAAATTAAATCTGACAAGGAAAATAATCTCGAACATGTTTCGTTTTTACAACTTTTTCTGGTATTGTGTAAACATAACTGCAGATCCCTCTGGCTCTAAAAGTGTAACTATTGAGACAGTATCCTATCCTCAACCACACACTCAGTCTCAAACATTAATTTACAATGCAACTCCTTATACAAGAGAAAATTTACAACATTCCTCTTTCAAAGAAACACCCTATTTGATGTGATAGAGAAAGAGAGACTTGAATCTTAACCCATATTTGTTGGTTCTTTTCCTCAGCAGTTTTCAGACTGTACAGTACAAGTATACTTATAGATTTTGAAAGTTATTTTATGATGGGGGTACTTTATTCATATAACCATTAATTAACTAACTTCAATGATAAGATACCTTAAGGGGTGATGAGGAAGTTGATTTTATTAACTTAGGCATATAGTCTCAAGCGCATCTTTATAGGTTCTCGACATAACGGGCACATTGAGATAGTTACACCACAATCCTTGCAGGTCTGGTAAGAAAACAACAAAAGAATAGTAGGCAAATATTCATGAGTGTCTTGGCTAGGTAATACAAATGCAAAACCATTCGATATTTTTTATTCCATTAGAAAATATTAGTCAAACATTAGCACTGTTAGAAAGTTCAAAGGTAGAGAACTTACTGTATGACCACATGCAAAAGCCATGTCCTTTGGGTTTGTCAGGCATATGGGGCAGACCTTGAACAAGACACATTTAATTTAAATAATTTATATTAATGAAGTCATGAAACAAAAGAGAAAAATTTTTGGTTCAATATACAAGGTTATACTCTCACAACTTGATGCCTTAATCAATCTTAAACCCCAAAGTACAACAAAATTTCCCTAGAGTAATTGTAAAGCCACACATGTTTGGTTCTCCCATTCTTAGAAAAATTCATAAATAACATGAAAACGAAGTTACCGATTCAGATGAGGCACTCTGTTTTTCAGCTTTTGCATTCTCCAAATTTTGGTTTGCAACTGCATTGTCGTGATTGATGACTTCAGGAGGAGGAGGAAGTGGCCCTGCACTTTTTCCATATACAGATTCTCTCCTGCATAATAGTCGGTGTTATTTTTCCAAATCCAAAACAGAAATTGTTATGAAATCAACAAATAAAGAAACCGAGAAAGCATAAACAGTAAAGATCGACATAGCTACGTCTACCGGCAGAGGAAGAGAGTAGTTTTATTAAGCTATTACCAGAGAAATAAGCTATTACCAGAGAAAATATTAGTTAATACAAATTACAAATGCATCAATAGGGTTAAAGTTTATATATGACAACTCTCTAAACCTTAGACCTAAAATCTTAAATAACACATAATACGAATACAATGTAGGCTAATTCAGAGTTCCAAATAACAGATACACGGCATTTCAACCGTTCAGTTGAAGTTGAAAATCCTGGCTTACTTTGAATTTTGCAAGGAGAGGGTGGCTCTGTATTGAAATGGAATTTCCATGAGTGCAGCCAAGGCAAATGCTGCTTCCTTCTTTGATGCTTCTGTGCTCTCAGACATGATCTTGGTGAAGTTTACAAACTGAACCAATAGAGAGAAGTCATGAAGTTACACACTGAACCAAAAACAACTGAACACCGATTTTTTCTTTTTGATAACCAGAAGATGGAGCTTTGCTCTAAGTGGTTTATGAATAACCCGCAACATTAAATGAAGTAAATAGAATATAGAAAAGATACCGCCATAAGATTGGGTATTCAAGACCATTTCATCCCTTTTCTTTAAATGAAAACAACAACCTTTTGTTGGAAAAAAAATGAAAGAACCCATGGGCATACAAAAAACAAGCACACAGAAAAGGAGCTCCAACTATGCGAAATAGTCCATAAGACCATTCCATACAATTAAAAACACAACCACACAAGTAGATTCAATGAAATATTAATCAAGTACCTGGAAATTATCAAATGCACGCTGAGGCATGTTATCATCAAATTTCTGCATAGCATCCCAAGGTCCATCCCCTACCCCGATTAGAATTATCGACAGAGGATAATGGCTGGAGATTCAAATGTTATGAGACTCGAGCACAAAAGCTACTGAACTTAATAAATGTTATTGTTTTACTTTTACCTTGCAGCAACAATGGAGTTTATGGTTGCGTGCTCTTGAGAACTTAATTTACCAGGTGGTGTGTTAGGATTTCTAGTAACCTGTTCAATATTATACAATTTTAAGCCTTAAGAGAATGAAGCGTACACGAGATAGGGAGAGATAAAAGATAACACAAACAGAGCACATCCAACAACCTGTCCATCAGCAATAATAACAAGGACATGATACTGCCAATTGCTTTTCTCAACAATGCTAATCGCAGCATCTATAACAGGGGCAAACGAGGTTGGACCTACATAAATAAGCTTGAGTACATTGTTAGGACCATTATAACTTAGGAAGAAGAATTAACCAGGCAAAGCACTTTGAAAAGTATCCACAGAAAGCAACCCTTAAAAGGATGGTAAATATAGAGCGCATGGAAAGCTCCTCAAATAATATAAATAAACATATTGCACTAAATGTTACAGCTTTTCAGAGGCAGACAACTCAAGATTTGTAAATGCTAAGCCACGATAAGAGAAAGAATTAACAATTACTAAAATAAGCCTAACTAAGCTGAGATTTACGAACTTCTTTCTCAACAGCCATTTTCCATTCATTAGAGCTGCTAACATGCCACCACCAATTAACAAAACTAGTTCACTTTGCAAACAGAGAAGCTCTCCAAATTTGTTCTTTCATCTTAACGAATGCCTCAACTGGATCAAACTTCTTGAACAATTTCCTTGCAATACTTCTAAAGGTATCTAAACTTACTATTCAAGAGATGCCTCAACTTAAATTATAAGACTTAGCTATTCGAGGGAATGCATTTTGTCAATCTCAAGAACAGAATCAAGTCAAGGGAATATCCAAACTTACTTTATCATATGATTAAGAAAATGAATCAAATGTTACAAATCAAAATCAAATGTCTTACTATCTTCAATGTCGTCACTCATCCATATATACAATAGAGAAGGAAAATAAAGAACTGAAGGAAGAAGAGAATAACCACAGAAATTATTATATTTTGTCCCAATCAGAGGAGGAGGCAGCTTCAAATTCTAAAACCATAGGCCAAATCCCATTTTTCTCAGATGGATGAAAAATATAGCCAAGTTCTGGAACTAATATTATTGAAGTTATAAATTGACAGGATTGAAATATCAACACAAGGCCCCCACAGTTGCATGATAAAGTTGACAACTGGATACCAAAAATTACCTCTGCATTATGATTGATATTGCAATACATGGTGATAAATAGAAAAACAAATTGTGTAGTTAACTCAAAAGTTCAAATGAACCTGATAAATTCAAGTACGGCAGAATTTCTCTATATCGAAAAAGTGCTTCCTTGAAACCTTTACATGGCCTATGATCTGGATAAAAGCTGAATACATGCTGATCACGTGTTGATGCTTCAGAAAAGAAGTTGAGAATAAGGTAGTTAGGCAAGAGAAAAAGTTGGTTACTAACACTTCAATAAAGGATCTAAAAGAACTGATACTAACCATCACCAAAACCAAAGCAAGGTATCAAGCCATCATCATCAAAAGGAGACAATGTCTGACCAATAATAGAAATTGCTTGTTCATATGGATTTGGTGTACTGCTAACTGAATGCAGACTTTTTCTTCTGAAAGAATACCTGCCTGGAGTCAGACAAATGTAACTTCTAGTAATCTGTGAAAGCATTCATAACCTTCATAACAATTGTAAAGTAAATAAAGATTCACCTGTCCACTCATTACTCTTTGTAAAGTCGATACCAAGAATTAAATTTGATGATTCAAGACCTTCGTGTCTCAATGCAGATATAACCTGAACGAAGTGTCATGTATTTCCAGTATGCAAGTACTTGTGTGAATGTCTGCTTGAGGGGTACGGTGACATTGATATTGATAATAAAGAAAAGAGAAAATAAAGCCTGACTTTCAAATTTATAGGCAGAACTAACAAATAGAAATTAACTGTTCATATAACAGTTCAATGTTTCAAAAAACTTCAAATAGAAAAATATTGAATTGAGCGAAGTTAGACGAACTCCTAAACTCAAGAAATTCTCCGTAACTATTATGTCCACATATTTTTAAGAATATTGACATCTTTCCCTCACGTAGAAGTTGGTTAGAAGATGGCAGAAACACAACTCATCATCTCAACGACTTTATTAGGGAACCCTTTAGTAAGGAGGTCTTAAAGTTGAAGCTGTTAAAAACACTCAAATAGATAAAGTCTCATTCTCTCTGCCTCATTCCTTCTAATAAAGCCCCTAAGCTACTTAATGGCAGAAGTCCTCTGTAAATCCAGTTTCACCCTCTACAGTCTACATATTACCTGCATAGGATGAATCTTGCCTCTACTTCATCCATCTTCCTTCCTCTTAGCATATCCTAGCTTGTCATCTCTAATACCAAATTTTATATAATGCTTGGACGATAAGAGGAATATATGAAAGATGTTATCAATTACAATACAATTACTAACTCCAGTACTTTATGGGAGGTTTAGAACTCTTCTTAGATTTCACTAATTACCTGACCAGCAAAACTATCTGGAGGTGGGTTGAGAAATCCTGACTAAGGGACTGGATAAATGTATGAAATTATTTTGATTTTGTGTGAGAGATCAGATTTATTCAACTAAATATTAAGCCTATTCTACTAAATGCATTATGTTCAATATATATCCAAAAGTTTTTCCTTACAGATCCTCCTTCAATGTCTAAACAACCAAGATGCTAAGTTCTTCTAATCAAGTGATGGCAAACAGTTAATATGTAACTGGAAATTTTCCATCAGTGATCTGATGCATATCAACAATTATTTTTACACAGGAAACAGGGCACATCAATGATCCAAAGCCAAAAAAATCGACAGTGTAAAGGCCATATCCCTTTGGATGACGATTTGTAAGCCTAAACAGAGGAATCAAACAAAGAGCCTCAAAACTAAGTTGATAAGAAATTTGGGAGTATTTCAGAAAGCCTAAATGGAGGTTACATGATAAGAAATTTGGGAGTATTTCAGAAAGCCTAAATGGAGGTTACATATGCCTCCAAAAGTAGGTGCAACGTTGATAGTAGCATACAAGAGCTGGGTTAGTACTGAATTGTCCACAAAAAGCATAGAACAAACAGACGGCGAGAAATGAATGTAAAAGGCGTTGCATTGTATTTGGCATAAAAGTAATGGTCAAGTCCACAATGGAATGAAGTAATCTGATCCACGTACCAATAGTCAGAAAAATCAATCAAGCCACACAAAAAATTTAAGTAGAATTAAATTTAATTAGAATTTAGAAAGAAAACAATCTTTTGTTCTTGAGCATAATTTTCATGGGAAAGGCTATTACTATCCTTAATCTCAATAAAAGTCCAAAACCGAAAAAAGGTAATGAAGTAGAAATAATATGGATTTTGTTCAGCATACTTTCAAACATGAATTAATCAGCCAGGATGAAAGAGAGAACCTGCTCCAATGAGCTGAAATTATCGGCAATATACCGGTAGTCTATTTTCCGATGACGACCTGAATCCATCTAACTCTCTGCATACAAAAAGGTTTAAGCAAGTTCTCATTTAAGTTATTATAACATAGTAACTCCAGATTCCCCAATCTCAAATGTGCTCTTCAAGAACGCTAAATGTACATTTAAGGAGCAACTACTTTTTGATAGGAAACATAAGAATCAATTAGCTAGGATGCCTTTTTCTCTAAACTTGAATCCTAGAAAACAATATGACAATATCCACATGTTGTGAATCCCAATATTTTGCAATTTGAATGTTCAAATAGCAAAGTAGAATTAAAGTCAAATCATTCTAACTTGCTAAATTACACATTAAAAATCTATGATCATCCCATAAACAAAGACCGCCATCTGGATTCATAACTTCAGAAAAGAAAAAGGGTGGCGTGATTGAAGCATAGAACACAAAATTACTAACTAACGTTGGGGAAAATGCAATTGGGTACTGTAAGTAAGGGAGTGAATTGAATTCAGAGCTCTATATTGAGCATACCCAGAAGACACAAGTCATGGAGGGCCAAATTGAATTAAATAGAAGAAAAAAAGTTGAGCTGAATTCAGTTGAAAGCATAATGAAATGGGTTAAATGTAAGAAAAAGTAGTAACTTACAGAGAGCAGAAGGGAGAAAAGGGAGGTTTTGTTTGGATGGCCTGCAATGGAAAGAGATACAAAGAGAGAAGAAGGTCAAAAGGGAAGTTTGCAATGGTTTTGAATATGGGATATTAATGGATATTTTGAAGAGATTCCTTCTCGTGATGGTCATCTCAGACTTTAAGGAAAAGGCTCGTTGTTAATGCGTGCACCCATGTTCAAATGGGTGTAAAGCCAGAATTTTTCCACTTTTTTTAATGGATGAACTGCTTCATGTCTATATATATTTATATAATATTTATAAATTTGGAAGTTGATAAGCTATTATTGATCCGTTTAAAACATAAGAATTATCTTAGATTATAATAATCTACTAATAATCTACTTCTTGTTATGATAAATATTATTTTGTAATCTTCAAATAATTACAGTCAAAATTGTTTCTTTTTATTTTTTTGTTATAGTGTTTACTATTTTTTTTTTGTCAAATTAAAACAATTTATACATCAAACGCATACTATTATTACAACTCAAACTAAAATAATTTATACTTCAAACACAAACTATTATAACTCAATTATAATAACTTAGAACAATAATAATCAACTCTTTGACTCAAACACCTCCTTTTAAATTAAAATAAGTTTAATTAGATATAAGTAAGATATTATTTAAAAAATATCTCTAGTTAATTTAAAAAGAATTATTTTTCACTCTTTTTCATCGTCATTGAACTTAAATTTAAAATTATACTTTACCATTATTTTAAATTAATTTATAGATATTGAAATTAAATATTTAGTGAGAAATTAGAATTAAAAGTGTAAATTTTGAAATCTGAATTAAATTAACATTGTTTTACTCCACAAAACTTTTATAATTGGCCTTTTATATATAAACAAGTTCTCTTTTAAACTACGTTCAACGTACGTAGTATCGAACTAGTATATATAAAACGATATCATTTTTATTTGAAAATTCAATTATAATTTCTGATAATAATAATAAAAAAAACATAAATAGAATTGTAGTACACAAGTATGGCTTATAGCTTTTAAGATCACAAAGATTTCAAAAGACTCTTAAATAATTGGTGTTCATTTTGTAATTGTTTTCTTCAATGACATATGATGATGAGATATTCGAACACTTAATCTCTTGTTCTCTTGTTGAGTGGAATATATATCTTATTCAATTAAATTATACTTTTTAATTAGTTAAAGTAGTTGTTGAATTGGCACGCGGTAAGATTAGGTCAAGTTTACTAATCCAAATTATTAAGAAGAAAAATTCAGATGTCAAATTGGAATGATGTTTCTAATATTGTGCTGTTATATAAATTTTTTTTTATCTGATTTTATTCACCAATAATGATTATTTTAAATTAAATATATTGAAAATGCAATCAAAATTTCACATTGCCTCGATAAGAAACAATAAAACAATTTACGTAAAATACTTTTTAAGGAAAAAACAAAAACACAAAGACAAGCTTTTCGTCACTCCAAATATTTTTTAAAACAAAGGTTATTTTAGAAAGGAAGCAAACTACCGGTAACAAACAAAAAAAAATTGACACTCCCTAACGAGAAAAAAGAAAATAATATTATTTGAAAAGTCATCTTTCTAATTTTTAGAATAAAAAAGATCTCGTAGATGAGGTCAAAGATAGTAGATTATGAACAACTTTGTTATCCTCTCTAAAAAGTTTACAAAAACGAAATATATTTATCGATGCAAGAAAAGTGATTTCAAACGATAAACCGAGTATGTACATGCCTAAAATCAACCAAAAGCACCCAACTCCACTTTCTTACAAAGATGAACCTAAAGTATGCAATATACATCCCCACCGCTACAAATTAGTAAAAAGGGTGCATAAGTGCCATTGTGATCATTCAAACCATCTTTTGAAGATGATTTCTTGCACTACAAACTAGTTAAAAAGGCGACTAAGTAACCTAAATTTGAGTTTTTTTTTTTTTTAATAAAAACAATTTGATAATCCCAACCCACTTAAACCTCATCCAGAGAGAGAATTAATTTTGTAATTATTTACAACTTGCTTTATAATTAAGGTAGTTGGCAGGACTTGATCTTCACAACTTGCTTTAAAAGTTAAAAACTAGGATGGTTGATAATACTTTATAATATAAAGTTTATATAGATTTCAGAAATCTTCTTTTTAATAAATAATTAATGCTCTACAAAAATATATCAGATGAATTCCAACTTGGTTGGATTCAATTGTAAGCTTATAGATTTGGTTTTTTGATGTATTAATAATTTGAATGGAAACAAACAAACTAAAAATAATTAAAATTAGTTCTTACGTTGTCTTTAAATTAATTTGAAAAAAAAAACTATATTATTGTTATTTAAAGAAACTATATTGTTGTTAAAATTTAATGCATAGCCCAATCCAATCCAACTAACACGGATCTTGCAGTTGCTACCATATTAACAAATTTTTATTGAAAATTTTAGATGTGTTATTTTCTCATATTTTCTATATTTGAATTCTTACTCAAATATTTTTAAAGAATTCATATTAAAAGGAGCTATTTTCAAATTGGATAAAATAAGTGAAATTTTGTCCTAAATAATTTTTTTATATATTATTCTTAAAATAAATCATTCCAAATATAGCAAAATAAACCAAAATGCATATATAAGTATATAACAACAAATGAAGCTTCATAGACTTTATTAAATTTGTGAATTGAGATATTTAGTTGATTTGTTTTGATGAATGGAGCCTTGTTTTTTCTGGAGAAACTTGAAAAGTACTCTTAATCATTACAAAGAGAATTTAAAAGCAAAATTAAAAAGGATTTGGGAATGGTACTTAAATTGATTTGAAGTTCCTAAAAAATGAATGGAGATAAATACATGGGAGAATGTATATGATTTTTCATTAATAACTATTGAGTATCATAGAGTACAGGAAAACTGAACAAGGGCCTTTGAAGGAAGAAGGAGTGGAATAGAAGAAAAATGAATTACACTCAAAGGCCTACATGAGATGAGATGAGATGAGATGATACACTGCCTATTTAGGAAGTAATAATGCCATAATATTGAAAAACTTTGAATAACAACAAAGAATTTGACCTAACCTTTCCCCTCCTTTGCCGACGTCTAAAGTGGGAACTGGAAGATGACGATAATCAACACACCCATGGTCTCTAAGCAATTGCATATTGGAGTGTTTCCAATTCATTTGGTCGCCACATCGACTTCTGAACACACAGCAATGCTTCATTGTCTTTGAAGTAAGTAAATCGAACCTCCCATTTCATTGACTTGAACATGCTTTCAAGCTCGTTCACTGTTTCCGAATTGTCCCGAACTATGAGTTTTCCTTCTGGTCGGAGGATCCGGTCGGTCTCTGCAACTACGGCGGCTATATTGCACCTGTGTGTGTGTCAATTGAGTTAGGCATTTTAGATTAGAGCCCAGGAAAGGAGTGATGAATGACGGTGTTAATGTAGTATGCTCAACTCACCTTGTTTTGACCTTGGAGAAAAGATGATCTGCGTGAAGAAGGTCGTATGACCTCGGGTAGGTGTTGAATGATTCGCACCAGTCGTGATATATACCGAATAAACCTCGTTCGAAGATAATTGGGAGAGTATCAGCGGAGTCTATTGAGACAACATTCATAACCCATACTTTCAAATTTTTCAATGCAGCAGCAAATCTGTGAGGAAGTGAAGAAACATTCATAAATACAAAGAAAAATGAAGAATGTTGTATTTGAGTGATAGAATCTAGCAAATGTGTGTCCGAATTCTTTACACTTTACGTTTTCTATTTTTATTGTTTGTCGATTTACCTGTAGAGCAATTCATCCTTTCTATACCCCTAATAATTATAATATTACACACAACTCAACCTAAAGGAGACGGAAGAAACAGGTATAAATTAAATGAAAAAGTTCATTGGCAATGACATAAATATGATGAACAGCTATATCTTGAAGTATATTTCCTGTGAGGGGGAAGGAGAATCTTACCCTCCATAGACAGCTCTCATGTCCATGACATTTCGCACGGTTGACCAGTCGATTCCCATGCCAGTTAAATATGACTTTGTCACGACCCGATTCCAGTGTTTATGATCTGCAGTGAAATCCTCTGGGGCAGCTCTTCCATAAACTCCAACCTGAGAATCCAACAACCAATATGGTGGTTTCTCCAACCTTGATGGCCATTGCTCTGGCCATTTAGAACCACGCTCTGATTCATTTGTCGAGATTTTGTGCATGCATGCCTGGAGTGGCACGTTCCTGCAGAAGGTTTGGACAAATTCAGTAGCAGCAACAAAGCTATAAACTTGTTAATTGACTTCTTTTCTATGATAATACCGGGAAGAGAACAAGAGTCATAGTTTACTCGGCGGGATCGGGTTAGTTCATATTTCCTTGTTTTCCCTGTATTTGACTTTTTAAATAAGCACTGCATTTGGGGAAAGAAAATCTGTCTTGGTTTTACATTCTAAATTTGTCTAAGCTTAACTAAGAAGTAAGAGAATGAACAAGAAAGCATATATGAAGGAGAATGATACTGGATTAGGGGCTCATTTTTTATTGAATCCTTATCCCTAGAAATTGAATCTTGGATAAATGAAAGTAAACATTTTCTTAATTGGGGAAATTAAAATCATAAATGATAAGTACCATGCTGCATTTGGATCATCCGAATCGGGGCAGAGAGGTGGCTCTTTTTCAGATCTCTGCTCATAGCAATCATTATTAGTAGGTTTCCTATATATGGCTGCACTAACGCCATTCACCGTATCCTTGTTAATTGATACAAGTTCCCAGCACATTGCTTTCGTCAGTTCTTTCATGGCTGCAAAATGGTTCCACCAGATACAAAGCTATTAGAAAACTCTAATTTTGAAGCTCTCTAGTTTAACATGTAAATTTACAGCTTAAATTTTTGAAGGATAATAAGGGGTTTAGAAATTGCCAACCATTCCATATTCCAGCATCTTCAGCATTCTTCTGGTAGACTGGTGTAGCAGACCACACGAAGAAGCCACCAGGCCGCAACAAACGATTTAGCTCCAACAGAAGTTTGCCACCTGCACAGTTTCTTCAGAAGTGAGCATTGAAACTCGAGCTATTCACAAAATGGTTAACTTCAGTCACTGATATGATGAAGTACCATATGATATATCAAAGTGATCGTGGTTCCAAACAATAGAAATTTAACCAAAATCGCAAGAATTGAGAGAAAGTATTAACTCAAACGTACTAATCATCACATTACCTTCTATGTGCCAAGGTACCCTACAACGAGCACAATGGACAATATCAAAAACTCTTCCTGGGTAGGGAAGTCTTTTTGTGCCCATAACAGCAGATATAGCGGGAATTCCTCTCTCAAGTGCAAACTGGACTTGTGCTTCATGTTCATCTTTTGGGGCCAATGACATGGTTAGTACATCTCTTTCAAAAAGAAATCCTCCAAAGCTGGCCACCCCACATCCAACATCCAGAATTACACGTGATCGTTTTCCCCAAGCGATGTCATTGACAGACTGCATCGGTAAGCAAAATTGTGCATTTGCAAAAGGTTGTTAAGCATAAATCACAAATTGTTGTTCTTTAGTTCAATAAGTCTATAAGACTACAGTCATCTTCGTCTATTATTAGATTGCATGAAATTGTGTACAATAACAAAATCACTCAAAAACATTTTCCAAAGAAGTAGCCGGAAAATAAAAAAATCAGAACTATCGTATAAATATATACACTGTTAGCTTCATTGGTCAATTATCAATATCATACAACAAGACTTCCTCCAATCCAAAGCATCAAAGCAAAGGACTTCACACAATAACAACTTTTTTTTCCTAAGAATAGAAAAAAAAAATCGTAAGCTTCCCAAATGTTACTAAGAATCTTTTTGTGTTTGGTAATGTTATAAATTACACCTCTTTTGTGTAAACACAAAGGAGGGTGGAGTTGCTATCTCTCAATATGGGGCGTAGGCTAATATTGAGGTCGATCAATATCCCTGAGTGAGTTCCAGCTAGAATGCTATTGATAAACTTGAATGTGTGAAATAAAGATGTGGTAGAGGACGTAGATTAGATAAAAGATACGGGGTCATCATTACAATGCAAGATCTGAAAAGTATACAGCTACATTGTAAGAAACACAACCACCAATGGTAGAGATGCTAATGTTGAAACCAAATGGGTATGTTAACATATTATACTAGAAGGAGCCCAAGGAAAAGAATGTCACCTCCTGTATGAAGTCAATATAGTGAAGAGCACCGTGCTTGAACTGGGTCCCACCACCAGGGAATGTTAAGTACTCACCAGAAACTTTAACCCAATTTTGATGTCCCTTAACTTCCGCAAGTTTTGTGTGGGGAACATTATAGTACCATATCTGCAGAATCACACTCAATTAGATCATCAAAGAATGGAAGGAAAAAAGAATCAAAAACTGAACCTAAAACATAGATGTATTTTCTGAATTAAAAGTGTTAAGTCTCTTTAACCTTTTCCCTGCTAGTTGGCCATGCAATTGGGCGTCTGTAGCCCTCTGGAAGTGAAACAAGGCAGGTGGGAGGTTCTTCAGGACAATGCCTCTCTCGATGTTCATAATGTTTTGTACTTGGAAGACTCCTAATTGCTTGCAAATTGTCGAGGCAAGGAATGTAATCTGATCCAGCAGTAACGTTGCAAAGTTTCCACACATATCCAGATTGTTTCGTGGAAGATCTTTGAGTCTCCTTTTCATTCTTTGACTCTGCTGCTTGAGTTGACCATGCCCCATTTTGTGTTGATGTTTCATTCAAAAGCTCCGACTGAGCACCAGAAGGAAACTCTTCACTAGTTTTGGATTGGTTATTTTCATTTGTGTCATCAGTGCTTTTTTCTTCTAGCTTCACATTCTCTCCTTCCTGGCCGTTGTTGTTTTCTCCGTCTTTACTATCATTTGAGTCATCTGTTTTTTTCTCCTCGTCCTTTTTCTCTTCTGTATCATTTGAATTTGATTGTTTCTCATTAGAATTCTCCTCAGAATCTCCTTGTCCACCAGATCCATTGTCACCACCCTCTGGCTTAGATTCAGAACCTTGTTCTCCATTTTCCTCCTTAGAATCGCCATCTTCTGTTTTCCTTTCCTCATCTGGTTTACTTTCCTCATTGCCTCCATTCTTGTCCTCGTTCTGTTCTTCGGGCTTCTCTTCAAGCTTCTCTTCAGGCTTCTCTTCCGGTTTCTCTTCCGGTTTCTCTTCCGGCTTCTCCTCCGGCTTCTCTTCTTGATTTTCCTGCTGATTAGAACCTTCATTGTCGTCCCCTTTCCTTGCATCATCAGGCAAATCTCCTGGATTATCTTCAAAAGGCTGAGTTTTACCCTCATTGGTCTCAATCACTTGACTTTTTGCCAGATTTTTGTTCTCCTGTGGCACATCAATATTTTGAACCGGAACTACAGATGATGACGTTAACATCCATATTCCAACCAAACATAAAGCAACGAACACAACAATGGTCACTGTTGAGCAATAACTCGACGAGGACCTTCGATTATCTACTCTAGAATACTTCCCTAATGCCATTTCTATATGCGTTATGTCCTAACGAGTTTGCACCTGAGAATGAAAGGGAATATACAGATTAGTCAATTACGAAATGAAAAAAAAAAACAAAAAAGGACGAATCAATTAGTTGAATACACAAAGATCACCGACAGCCTGCATTCATACTAGCAAAAGATATCATGAAAAAGTGAAACTTAGTCCCAAAAGCCGTTCAAACATCAACGTCAAACAAACAATTAAAAGTCCCATAAAATAGAAATTCAACTTAAGAGAAATGTATCACAAATCTGACTGCAACACTAAGAAAAGTATTCAACAAAGAAAATTCAGCCATAATTCACGGCACAATTTCCGCAATTAAACACTCACTGAAATGGTGACAAATGACATAGACAATGAAGATCAAGTAAATCAACTTCGATACACATTAAATCATATAAAGCAATGATTTAGTACATTCATACAAAATAAGGTCGATCCAGAACAGAGAACAAAAACAGATTTTACTCGCATAAACAAATTCCAAAAACCACGTAAAGTTATAATGAAAACACAACATCATTCACTCACGCACAATGAAACACAACAAGAATATAAACAAACTCCATCAGATCTACATCCAAACAGCACAAAAACGAATAAATCAGACACCAATGCGAACCAAAACAGCAACAAAGAACCATAGTTTACCAAGAACCAAATTAGATCTACACTAAAAACGCGTAACAATGAAAAAGCAACATTAAAACAGGAGCAAAAAAAAAAATAAAACTAAAATATGCTGAATGTAAGAACGAAAGAAAGAAAAAATGAGAGGATAATGAACGGATCTAAGCGATCTAAACAGCCGACAGTAAACAATAGCGCAATAGCTTACCTTGAAGAAAAAACAGATCTAGAAAGGAAAGACAAGAACGGGATTGAAACTATTCCTCCATTTTTCTCCGGCAGAGAGGATGAAATGTAATGGTCGAGCGAATGAAGGGGGAGAGGAGATTTAATAGAGAAGAAGAGAGAGCAAGAAGATTTGTAGCTGGTGGAATTTAATTAATTAAAAATTAGTTTAATTTAATTACATCATTAATTTTCTAATCATATTCGTTTTTCTTTTTTTCTTTTTATCGACAATGTCCAAAAACACCGACCTTTAGAAATGGTGAAACAAAATACGCGGTGAGGAGAGAGAGAAAGACACGCGCGCGCGTTCTACGGCGTAACGGTGTATAGTTTGAGAGGGAGAACGCGTGCGCGTGTCTTCAGACGCCGTAGATTGGATGTGGGTGAATGACATGTGGCATTTCGTAATTAAGCGCAACGTTATTTATTAAAAAAGTTCTTGCATTTTTATTTTTATATTTAGATATTTATTTCAAAAGTTAAAAAAATAAAAATAAAAATCTCTTATGCATTATAATTATCTAATAGTTATTATTATTATTTTTTACTCAACCATCTGTAATATTGATGTTTTAGCTAATTGAATTATGAAAGATGGAATTGATGAATTTGATTATTCATAAGCTTTTTAATTCTGTATTTAATCTATTTGTACTATAAAAAAAATTGTTTGTTAGATTATAAATCTATTATATTCGATAAAAAAAAAAACTAAACGGTTTTAGAATTTATCAAACATTTTCAAAGTTTAAAAAAATTTAAAATCTAAAGAAACGTTTGATAAACAAATATAAATTTTAAACGAACGATTTAATGGAAACATAGTTATATTTAATGACTTCCAAATATGTTTAGTAATGGTTTGAGAAATTGTATTTTGACTTAAACTATTGTTTAAAATGTGCTTGATATTATTTTAAGCTATAATTTTAATTATAGTTATCCACTATATACTAGGTTAAATATAAACTAATATTAATTAATTCATGATCTGATTATTTTTGTGTAATTATTATTTTATAATATTATATAATTTATAATAATTTGCAATAAACATTTTATTTAAAAAACATAAAATGAGTTTGTAAAAGAAAATATTATATTTCTAGTTACTTTTATCCTTTTTTTTATTTAATTAATCAGTTTAAATTTTATGATTCAAATTTTGGGTGTACAACACATAAAAATAATGTTTTCAAAATTTGCGATCATTGAAAATGATGTTTTTTTAGGGCAACAACTAGGGATAGAGAGATTTGAATGCATCAATAAAAAAGCAATATCAATTAACTTTCAATTATGTTCACTTTGACGTTTGAAAATAAGACTTATATTGATTAAATTATTTTTTAATACGAGCATAGTTCAAGTATTTAGTTATATATATGTAATCAAAGTGTTAGAGAACCGAGTTACTTTTCTACTTGTTAAATTCAACGTGGATATATATATTTGTGAACTTGATTCGATATTCAATGATAAAGACTATTATTAATATCCACTTGAGGTTGAATTTGAATGTGTAAGAAAAGTCAATTAACTAAATGGGATATATATGTCCCAGAAAAGGTACGAGTTTAGGGGGGTTTTTCTCTATATTTTGGTACAACAATTACGAGGTAAGGAATCAAATCTTCAACATTTAAAAAAGGTCGTGTTACTCACTGTTGAACTAAGTTCATATTCGATGAGATTTTCAAAAAAAAAAATAATTTGGTGAAATGAACTTTGTATATGTATTGATTTCAATATAGTGAGTACAATCTCTAATATTTAATCACATGATGTTTTCTTTTGGAAAGTAAACCTCTCTTGAGAGTTTTTTGATCTAGTTCTCAAGGTTGATTTGTCTTGAGGGTTTTGAAGTGCTTTTAGCCTTTTAAGAAGTCTTTGATTCACAATAATCAGGAGAGTGTTCTTTTGAATTCTTTCAAGATTTTTGTAGAGTTTCTAACTTCAAAAGCTTTAAAGTGCCTTATGATCTCTTAGGTTTAGTCTTTAAATCTTCAAGAGAGGAAAAATTGATCTTTGGAGTTTGTTATTCATAGCTTTAGTCTATCTCTTATCTTCAAAGTTTCACGGGACTTGTGTTCAAAACTTTAGACCTTCAACCTTTGGATTTTCAAAGCTTTAGAACTTCGTCGACTTTCAAATCTATATAAAAATTTATCTTTTTAAGTCTTTTGATCTTCAAAACTTCAAAAGAGTTATGTTCTTTAAATCTTCCGTCTTTAGATCCTCAAAGATTCAACCTTTCGTTCTTCCAACCCCATAAGATGAAGAGTAAGACCTCAATACATGGAGTTTCTAAGGCTTGGGTACAGTTACTTTTCAACAGAAAAAAAATTAGGGTTAACTTTGGGCTTAATGTCTTCTTTCGCCCAAAATTCCAACATCAGACATGAATTATATTGGATTTTGAACCAGAGCAACTTTAATTTCCTAACCCAATTCGATTTATATTTTAGACTCAATTGTAGCCAAATATATCGATCATCGTTTAGGTTGGATCACCATTAAATTTAATAAAAATATTGTTGTGTTCAATAACCATAAAGAAGACACAAGATCTTCTTTAGTTCGTCATCCATTAGTATCCAAATTGTAATTTTGGGATAGTAATTCTTAGTTGGCTCTAAAATTCGTTAAAATCAACTTTTGTTACAATGACATGACAATTTGTGACTAGCTAAAATTTCTCATTCCATCAACACACTTTTTGTATTTTTTTAATATTAATATTAATATTAATATTTATTTTTTTTTATCATTTTTGCTAAATATTTAAATTTAGTGTACGGTGGCACTTAGATCTCGATCTCCATCTTTTGGAAGACGTGACGGCGACTATGGACCCACGCGGTTGAAACGAATCTTCAATTCCCCTTTTTTTTTTTAAGAAAAAAAAATATTTTTCTTTTTATTTCTCTCAACAATTCATAACCATATTTATTGTTTAGTGTCATTGAGGGTATTTTCAAGATGTAGCCCATGTGGCGTCTCTTTCCTTCCATCAATTAAAGAACTAACAATAAAGATGCCCTTTAACTCACCTTTTCTAAAAAAATGTTGGAATATATTATAACAATAAATTTTAGTTAAACTACAAATTTCATCGTTAGTTGATACATGGATATCTAGATCTATCGCAGTCTATCACCGATAAAAATTAATATTTTCTCTGCTTCCTCTCAATTTAACTACAGTAATGTGTCATGATAATTCAATTTGTTGTAGTAATTATCCACGAGCATTTTTTTCAAACAATAAGAACTGGATTATTACTATAAATCATAAAAATTATATTCTAACTTTGTCTAATGAAAAAACTTGAGTGCAACTTAGACTGCACCACTAATGAAAACATACCATGTAAACTATTTTAATATAAAAAGTGGATTATTTTAATTTTTTGTTACTATGTAAGAAAATAAAAATCTATCTACGTTCCACCTAACTATTGCTCAATAATAATTTATTCTTAAATTTTAGTTTCGTATTTGTTAGAATGATTAAATTAAAACATTTGTTAGATACTAGAAAAAAATACAAAGTTCAAATTGACTCCTCTATATGTTAAAGTTCAACAATCATATGGAAAACTTGACATAAAAAAAACTATATTATTAACCACAATATGAAAAATTGACACTTGTTTAATTGTGCTATTGTTCATCGAATAATTAGTCCTTTTGTTTAATTTTATTTAATAAATAAATTATTGTGTTTTAATTATATATCTTTTAATCATATATAAGCCCATACATTGGCCGGTCGGACGGCAGGTATAATAGAAATTTGAGGAAAAAATAACAATTTTTAATATTTAAAAGTAGAATATTTATAACGAGTAACAATTTTAGAGGAGTAGATAGCAACATTTTTAAAAAAATGTTAATATAGTAAAATCTATCAACGACAGTTTTTTATCGTTGATAAATTCGTATGAATTATTAGTGATAAACTTCTATTGTTGATAGACTCATATAGATTTTGCTATATTTGCAATTTTTTTAAGATGTTCTATATGATAATACTTTGAATTTAATTGACGCATATCCCTAATAAATATTTTTAAGTGTAAAAGATCGTTCTTACAAAAAATGTTTGAAAATCATTTCAAACATAACATCTATTTTTCATGTTAAGTTTAGATTTTCTCGATGTCTATTTTGCAGTTGATGCATTAAGTTGTATATCGAAAACATTATTAAGTAAACTAATTAATCACTATGTCGAGAAACTTTAGTTGATTCTTGATCTTTAATTTTTAAAGGCTTTGTATGATTTAATCTAAACTCTGGGTTGTTAAATCTCCAACGACTTTAATCTTTAACTTTTTATTTAAAATAATATTTGGGATGAAAATAGAATTTCTAACTTTGAGGTTGATCATACAAACAATATGTCAGTTGAACTATATTTATTTTGCCAAAAATAAAAAAACAAAAAAAACAAAATATTGATGACAATAACCAAACCCGCAAGATATTGTTTTCCAAATCATATTAGGTCATCAAATTGTAAGAAAATGGTAAAAATCATACAAGATGTGCCAAAGTGAAGTTAAATTCATAAAACTCGTACATGTTGGCTGGTTTGATCCATTACTCAAACACGTCGAAAAAATGGTAGTTGTAATGAGTACATATCACTTCTAGAGTTAATAACAAAGTATGTAGTAAGATTTTTAAATAAAGAAAAATATAGTAAGTATTTTAGTACAACAATTATTCGGGGTTGGAGGATTCAAGCCTCCTAACTTAATGATGAGGGATCACACACCAATTACTACTAAGCTCAAATCATTTCGACATACATAGTAAAATTTGATAAGTTATATCGACAAATAAACTATAGACTTATTTAACAATATATTCTACTTTTAATTCTAAGAGATAAATTTAATTGTTATTATCTAGAATTAACTGAGAAAAGAAAAAGAAAAAAAAAAAAAAAACTAGGACGTGGTTGTTAGAGGGATTAAAATTATTATATCAAACCTCATATTCATCCCACGTCGCTCCAACGATTCATTTTGATCTCAAATTAAATATATATAT
>JBBPDJ010000023.1:6995393-7035223 GCA_037974625.1 Cucumis cinereus | reverse complement strand
TGAACAAATTCAAACTCAACGAATATAAAAAATATACTCTTGATGGGAAGATCTATATAACTTACTAAATCTTTATGTTAAAATATTTACGGAAAATCACAAAATTTTAAATTTCATTAATGATAGATACTGATAAATTTCCATCTATGTCTATTATTGATATATTGATAGATATCAATAGTTCATCGTAAACGAAGTTATAAAATTTTACAATTTTTGTAAATATTTTTATCAATTTTATCATTTTCAATAATTTTTTATTTACTTGCCCCCAAAATAAATTAAGTTATTGATTGAAAATTTGATAAACAATGTAACTGTTGAATTAAAAACGACTTTCTATTTTTCTTAAGGATACTCAAAAAAAAAAAAAAGGAAAAGAAACTCAACAATTAAATTTTTTAGAGGTTACATATATATATATTTATTGTTAGTATTCCTTACGCGGAGGAGGGAGGAATTATTTTCTAGTCAAAACTGTAACACCCAAAGAAAGAATTTCGAGAAAAATTCATGTTCTAAAGAATTTCGAGAAAAATTCATGTTCTTACTTTGATTCTGCGATTGGGTAAATTGGAAGAAGTTTGAAGTTTACTCATTAGATTTCTAGGTCACGAGTTGTTGAAGAAGAATCACATAAGAGGAAACTTTTGAGTTGAGCTTTCCGTTATTCATTTTGGTCAAAGTTTTTTCTTTCCTAGTTGAACCCATGGCTGATTGTTGACGATGCGGTGAAATTTCGTTGTTCAAGTTTCTAGAATTTATGAAGGTATGCATTTCTTTATCTGGACGATGATTTAATACAACGTTGGATGCTTTTAAGTCAGCTGAATTTCAAATTCAACCTCACTGATTTTGGTCTAGAGTTTAAATGGAAGTGATGTTAGTGGTTTTAATGAAGGATTTATTATAGAATTTGTTTGTATGATCTATTGGTTAGTTGATTTTGTTATTGCTCTGTTTAAGTGCTGTACTACTAGAGTATGAATGGACAATCTTCAATGAAGTATTTGGGGATCATAGTGTGTAATTTGTAGAAGATTTAAATGAACTATCTTGCTTTCACGGTTTAATTAAGTTACAAGCCTTCTAATTGTCTGTAGTTACAGAGGATTTCAGTTCCTTGATTGTTTATTTTAATGTCCTACCAGGTGTCAAATCTATTCAACCGGGCCAATTGATAAAAGTTTTATAATTAGCTACAAACCTTCCTTACTCCTTCTAGGTTGCTATAGGATCTTAAAATGGTGCCTCTTTCTGATCTTGTCCCATCCTTTGATCACTGTGCTCGTCTCATTTCAAAATGCATTCAACACAAACATTTAAGGGTTGGCATGTCCTTGCATTCCCACCTTATCAAAACTGCACTTTCGTTTGACCTCTTCCTTGCAAACCGTCTTATTGACATGTATTCCAAATGTAATTCTATGGAAAATGCACAGAAGGTAATTGATGATTTACCCATTAGAAATATTCATTCGTGGAATACCATTCTTGCGTCCTACTCACGTGCTGGATTTTTTAGTCAAGCTCGTAAAGTCTTTGATGAAATGCCTCATCCAAATATTGTTAGCTACAATACCTTGATTTCTAGCTTTACTCACCATGGGCTGCATGTGGAATCAATGAATATCTTTCGACAAATGCAACGAGATTTTGATCTTTTAGTCTTGGACGAGATTACTCTTGTGAGTATAGTCGGTGCTAGTGCCTGTTTGGGTGCTTTGGAGTTGTTGCGTCAGGTTCATGGAGCAGCTATTGTCATTGGATTAGAGTTTAATATGATTGTTTGCAATGCTATAGTTGATGCTTATGGTAAATGTGGCGATCCGGATGCGTCATATTCTATTTTCAGTAGAATGAAGGAGAGAGATGTTGTTACCTGGACCTCCATGGTTGTAGCTTATAATCAGACATCCAGGTTAGATGAAGCTTTTCGAGTTTTCAGTTGTATGCCGGTAAAAAATGTCCATACTTGGACTGCATTGATTAATTCTTTAGTGAAAAACAAGTGTAGCAATGAGGCCCTGGATTTGTTTCAGCAAATGCTGGAGGAAAAAGTTTTACCCAATGCTTTCACATTTGTAGGTGTTTTAAGTGCTTGTGCTGATCTTGCTTTGCGAGTGAAAGGCAAAGAGATTCATGGACTCATAATCAGAAGGAGCAGTGACCTTAATTTTCCAAACGTATATATATGTAATGCTTTAATTGATCTGTACAGTAAGAGTGGTGACATGAAATCAGCTAGGACGTTGTTTAACTTGATTCTTAAAAAGGATGTAGTGTCGTGGAATTCATTAATAACTGGGTTTGCACAAAACGGGCTTGGAAGGGAAGCACTTCTTGCCTTTAGGAAGATGACAGAAGTAGGGATAAGGCCTAACAAAGTGACATTTCTTGGTGTGCTGTCTGCCTGTTCCCATACTGGTTTGTCATCTGAAGGATTATATATTCTGGAGATAATGGAGAAGTCTTATGATATTAAGCCTAGTTTAGAACATTATGCAGTCTTGATCGATATGTTTGGAAGAGAAAACAGACTTGCTGAAGCATTGGATTTAATATCCAGAGCACCTAATGGATCAGAACACATCGGAATATGGGGTGCTGTTCTGGGGGCTTGTCGTATACATGAAAATTTAGACCTGGCTATAAGAGCTGCAGAAACTTTGTTCGAGATGGAGCCAGAGAATGCTGGAAGATATGTAATGTTATCTAATGTATTTGCTGCTGCAAGTAGATGGATGGATGCCCATAATGTGAGAAAACTTATGAAGGAAAGAGGTTTCAAGAAGGAAGTAGCATGTAGCTGCATAGAAATAAGAAATATAAGACATAAGTTTGTGGCAAGAGACAATTCCCATAGTCAGATGGGTGAGATATATGAGTTAACGTTTGTACTACTAGAGCATATGAACATTTTTGGTTACATGGCTCTTGACGATGGAATTTACTTTTATGATGGATACAGTACTTGAACTTTGGGCATGATCTATTTGAATCCTGTGTCTCATCGTTGCAAATGTAAAGATATTGTAAAAGTTAGCAATTTTATGTTATGAATTTGAGAACATGAAGCTGAAAGATTAAGCTACAAGGCTGAAAAGGACAGATTGCTATCAAGTAGGAGACCTTTATTTTATTTGATTTTTATTATTGTTTATTTTGGTAATATACATTTAGTCTTAGTTAACATGCATGAGAATATTCATCATTCAACATTTCAACGGCTAAATGAATCAATGATGGGTCATCATCATCGTGCCTGTCGTATTTTATTTTCTTTTCCCACCATATTTATGTGATGATACAAATAACCCCAGAATAAATTGTGAAAATTTGAACTTGGACAGAGCTGGACACGACTGGGCACACCTAAAAGTTAAGAAAAAAATAGAAATTTTCTTAATTCTTATAGATTGAATCTTTGTAAATTAACCAATCCTAAAGTATCGGGATGTTATCTTCTTCCTTTAGTCATAGCCAACTAATTCCATTTATATCTTGTAAGATTTTAAATGTCGTCAATCGGCTTAACTTTTTATGTTTTTGGTGAAGTACTGTAATAAAAACTTACACATTTTATCGATATAGAAGTATAATTATGTATCAATATATACTCATGTTTTATCATTAAAAAAGTGTTCGTGTTCTACTTTTTTAGAAATTGACGTGTCATCATGTTTGTTTCATGTCGATTTTGAGTTTTCATTTCTTTGATTTTCTATATGTATTGATGACTCTGATTCTTACTTCCTATTATATTATCCAATAGGAAGATTGTCTTTGATTAAGAGATACCTTTCATGGAATGTGGCTCACTATTGGTTTTCGTTTTGCTGCTTTTCTTTCTGTCTTCATGACTTTGATCGTTACTTCCTTTTCTGTAACCTGCTAGGAAGATTGCTGTACTGGAGGTAAAAGAGCTGATGAAGTTCTGTTCTTAATCTAGACAGCGAAATTTGTTGGTGTGAGGTCTGATCTAGCTCTGTCTTAAGAGTTAGTTTGCAGAGATGAAATTCAGAAGTAATTTTCCTGTAAGAGGGCATCATCTTTTCTTTGTCGTGGTTGCTCTTGCATTCACTGTCTTGGTGTTGTGGGCGTGGGAGAATCCTTTCCTTACCGCTTCTCAGTCAGTTCAAGCATGGTATAGAACTTCTTATGCAGGTATACTTGTCAATCCCTGTTTATAACTCTAGAGCTGGTCTATTATATGTAATTAGACTAGTTCTTGGCATTGTTCGTTGTATTCTTCTTGTTGGAACTATAGGATTTTTGAGTTTAGTAGTACATTTCTTTTTGATGACAAAGACAATCTGATTGGAGAAAAGTGAAGTTTGGGAGGTTAAAGGAAGTAAACTAAATATGGCCTTTATACACATTTTTTGGTTTCACCTTACTTTAAAATTTTGAAATTTACTCTGAAAGGTATTGAGTTTTTAGTTAAGTTACTATATTAAATGACGTGGTTGGAATTGAGTAGAGAAACTATGACATGCCATTTACAACCTTATATTCTATGAATGAAAAATATTTGAATGTTAAGTTTTTATCTCACTTCATCCAACTTAGAAAATCCGTTGGCCTTACCTAAAGCGTAGAAGCTTACTTAATATTACCCATATAAAAGAAAAGCTAATTCCTTTTTAGAGTTAAGGCAACTTCAGTGTACATGCTCCTTCTGTTTCATGCAACTCTCCCCACACACCGTTGGTGCAACCTTTTCTCTGGACACATGCTACCAATTCATTTTCTCGCAAACCTATATTATTCAGCCTTAATGCTCTGAAAATTAGAAACTTACCAAATGAGCATACGATTCTCTTTTCATTTCTTTTAGTAATTGGGTCTGTGGGTTTTCTTTCCCAAAATAGTTGGTTGAATTTTTTTTTGGATGTCACAGTTGGTTGGATTTTTAATATGAGAGAGTCGGTAAATATTTAATATAAAAAAATGTCAATTCACAGAAAACAATATTTTTGCCACGCTGCATCACCGTTGCAATATCAATTTCAACCACATTTATTGAATATGGATGTTTTTGAAAAATTTGGAATTTTGAGGACAAAATTGAAACCGTGTTCAAATGCAAATTTAATGTATTTTGCCTTTTCTTGGTATTTGTTTACCTTGCTGATGATTTTTATTCGTTTAGGGTTCATCGTAGGTTCCACAAAAGGTTTTGTATTACCTAACACAGTAAGGGAGGACGCTGAAAAAGCATATTCAAATTCAAGTATAAAAGAAGAGATGGTACAAGATGATGCAAATTCAGAAGTTACACCCACAGATTCTGCATCCTCAATAGTTCTTGAGAGGAGCAAGAGTAATCAGAATAGTAAGTACTTAGCCCAAACTAGTGGTGCTGTTGTCTAATCACTAGCTTGCATGTTATTTTTTCCCTTTCAGAATTGTTCCCTACAATTGGGTAACCGTTAGGAGTTTCATGGAGGCGTAATCCCTGCTTGTGATTGGAGCTTATTTCTTATTGACTTTTGTTCATGTCTTAAAAGAGAAGTTATTGTACGATCTCTCATTGTAGAAGGGAAAATTCTAAATCAGCTATTTAACTCACCGTTTAACTGGCATATATTTTTTCGTTAGTCAACTGGTCTAAGTAGTTTTTGGGACTATTTAGAAACATTTATTGATCCTCAAGGACTAAAATGTTCATTTTGAAACTTCATGGACCAAAGAGACATCCACTTTAAATCTCAAGGACCAAAAGTGTATTTTGCCTTTTATTTTATTTTATTTTTAGATTCCATTGTTAGGTTGGATTTTTAATATATATAGAAACATTTCAATTCAAAGAAAAACATGACCGTTGCAATATCAATTTCAACCACATTTATTGAATATGGATGTTCTTGAAAATTTTGACACTTTTGAGGACAAAATTAAAACTGTTAAAATCAGCAATATAAAAGATGGTTCATAAATGTAATGAATTTAGTTAAATGCTTAAACATATTCAAATGCAAATTTAGTGTATTTTGCCTGATTTTGCTATTTGTGTACCTTGCTGATGTTCTTTATTTGTTTGGGGTTCATCGTAGGTTCCACAAACAGTTCTGCATTGCCTAACACAGTTAAGGAGAATTCTGAAAAAACATATTCAAATTCAAGTACAAAAGAAGGGACAGTAAAAGATGATGAAAACTCAGAAGTTACACTTACAGATTCTGCATCCACAATAATTTTTAACAGGAGCAAGAGTAATCAGAATAGTAAGTACTCAGCCCAAAATAGTGGTGCTGTTTTCTAATTACTTGCTTAGCATATTATTTTCTCTTTTCAAAATTGTTCCCTTCAATTATGAAACCGTTGGGAGTTTCATGGGGGCATGATCCCTGCTTAGTGCTTATGATTGAAGCTTCTTTCTTATTGACTTTTTTTGATGTCCCAAAAGAGAAATTGCTTTAAGATCTCATTGTAGAAGGGAAAATTCTAAAATGAAGGATACCTAGGGGATGTTTTGAATCTTTTGATGTCTTGAAACTCATGATAATTTGAATTGTGCTTTATCAGTCGTTTACTTTATTGGATGTGAAGTTCTTGATTGAAGATCTAGTCGTGGGAAGTTTTTTTGACTGGTAACCTTTTCCTAGTGTTGTTGCTCTCTACATCAGAGCCCTCTTATAGCAATAAAGAAAAAGGAAAACCATATGGATTGTTGTTGGTGAAGTTTTCGATTATTTAGACCATATGGATTATGACTTTATAGAACAATATTTCCTGACCTAAGGTCTATGTTTTCCTCATGAAACAAAGCTTTGATTGCTAAATATTTAATTATATTGATATCAGGCATATATCATGTAGGCCATGACATGCATATTAATCTAATATTTAATTTTATCTATGAAATTAGTATTCAATGTACATTAAATCGGTTAGTTTGGTATATTGACTCATTTAACTTTTCAGCCTGTAGCTATGGAAATGGTGGATGGGTCCTTGACAATAGTCGACCGCTATACTCTGGTTTTGGATGTAAGCAATGGTTATCAGCAATGTGGTCATGCAGACTGACCCAACGGACAGATTTTTCCTATGAAAAATATCGTTGGGTTCCCAAAGATTGTGAATTGCCAGCATTCGAGCGGTCTGCATTCCTGAAAAGGTGATTGACTTCCTTCTTGATTTTTGCATATAGATTTAGCAAGTTAGATAATATATAATTGTCTTGTTTTATTTAGTATATTGGTTTTAAAATTATCAACCAAACAATTTCCCCCATGCCATGAATTCTGAAAGTAAAGGTATCTATCTTATGGTCCTCAATTCTCTGCCAAGTGAACTATTTAATGGATTGTGATTTACTAAGGTTACTTTCTGCTATTCTTGACACTCTTTGAATGATCTGAATCTGTTCTTATTCAGAATGCAGGACAAAACCATCGCATTCATTGGGGATTCATTAGGAAGGCAGCAATTTCAGTCTTTGATGTGTATGGTCACTGGTGGGGAAGAAAGTCCTGATATTAAAGATGTAGGAAAGGAATATGGTCTTGTCAAAGCCAAGGGCGCAATTCGTCCCGATGGCTGGGCGTATCGTTTCCCAAATACCAACACTACCATTTTATACTATTGGTCATCAAGCCTCAGCGATTTATTGCCTTTGAACACATCAGACCCAGCCACCGATGTAGCGATGCATCTTGACCGTCCGCCAGCATTTCTGAGAAAATTCCTCCATCTATTTGATGTGTTGGTTCTTAATACAGGACATCATTGGAACAGGGGAAAAATGAGACAAAATAGATGGGTAATGTACACAGATGGAGTTCGTAGTGAACTGGGGAACTTAAAAGAAATAGGCATAGCTAAGAACTTTACGGTGCACAGTATTGTTAAATGGCTCGATTCACAACTCCCTTCCCATCCTCGACTCAAAGCTTTTTTCAGGACCATTTCACCTCGGCATTTCCGCAACGGGGAATGGAATACTGGAGGTAGCTGCGACAACACGACACCGTTATCTGGAGGAAGCAAAGTAGAGCAGAATGGATCTAGTGATCCAGTTGTTGAGAATGCTGTAAGAGGTACACAAGTAAAGATGTTGGATATAACTGCTCTTTCATATCTAAGAGACGAAGCTCACAAATCCAATTACAGTATCAAAGGAACATCGAGCGGTAGCGATTGCTTGCATTGGTGTCTCCCTGGTATCCCGGATACATGGAACGAGATTCTTATTGCACAAATATAGATTCTTTTGTCTTTAAAGATTTCAGATTTTCTCTTTTTGTGTAGGCCTGGAAGACTCATCCTTCTAATTTTTGCTGCCTATAGTTGTACTAATTGGTTCAGGGGAAGATGATCACCGAGGAGATGGCATTGGTTCTACTGAATTAAATTGTATGGTGGGTATTTTTCTTGCCTACGTGTCATTTTTTTTTTTTTTATAAAAAAGAATCAATTTATACTTGTATACGTACATTATGGACTACTAATTGTATCGATTTAAACTTTAAACTTTTATAAATACATTTTATTTAAGAAACTGTCAAATTAGCAAAATGAATGATTATAATTAATGTATTGACTATTTCTATATGGAATTTTTATCTAAGAGTCCAAATTGATCCGGAGATATAGACAAGAAAGGGTATCACATGCCTTTTGACATGAGACAAGGGTATAAAGAAAGCGTGAGAAAGCACAATGACTTTTTATTGGGATCTGTTTGATAACGTCAATAGTTTCTATTTTTCATCTTCGAAGAAAGATCATAATCCATTCACATTTTGTTTCCCAAGGCCGTTGCATATCAAACCCTCATAATCATTTTTCAAATGTATGCTACACGAATTACTGATTTATCAACAAATTAATTTTTAAAGTATATTAGCATTTTGGGTCTAATCTAATCTGTGTACCTCGTTAATTAACAAATATATTTACACAGATCCTTCAAGTAAACTTTTATTAAAATAAAAGGTTTTATGTTATATTAAGATTATAAATTTTATATCTACTTTATTGGGAGCTCAAATCGTTGTTCAATTATGTCTCTGACCTCTCTATTATTTAAGATTGTAATTTTTTATTTTATATAAAAAGACGGATTGAGCTTACATAAATTAGGGCTAAAGTGAGCAAGTATTCTTGATGTATATATACATAATCGTGCGATATATATGCAATTAATCACGTGTCTATACATATTGGAGTTCAGATCATATTTCTAGTCTTAAAGAAAATTAGAAGTGCATACGAAACATTTAAGCGTAAGAATAGTACTCTAAATAAACACGTCACTATCAGAAAAGAGATACGAAAACACAAATATAATAGCTTTATTTAGTAATTCATTACTTATATAGATAGCTCAAACATATATTTATATATATATATATATAACTAGTAGTAGATGTTGGAATTTATTTCAATAAAGGTTTAAACTCAAGAACCTTCTTGTAATCCTCCCATGGCCTAACATTCACAACGACCAAGAAATCATCGATATGATCAGTTACGATATCCTGAAGCGTCAAGGTAAGCCAGTAGTTGGTTCCTTTAACAACTTGGTACTCACACTTATTGACAGAAAGGAGTTTGAAATGTGTGTCGTTTGCTATGTTATGGTCATCGACTGCCCATTCTGCTAACTCTCTTACGCGTGAGGCATCCGAATCGGGACATGGTCTAACACCACCCGGAGGAGCAGCATGAGAACACATTTGTATCTATCTTTCTAAATTACCCTTTCAAGATTAATATTACTTCATATGGGGATGCTTTAATTCCAATATCAATATGTTTCATATTTATACTACTTCTCCAATTTATGTAATTAAATTCAACTTAATCAATAGTAATCAATACTTTTAGGAATCTAATTCCTGTATTTCCTCTTTTTTTTTTTTTTTTGAAAAAAAAAAATTAAGAAAAGTTCGAATCTTATTCATTTAACTCATTAATATCACATGCTTCTATATATTATAATTATCCATATGTAGTTCACGAGATACTAATTTTTTTTTTCGATTCTTATGAATTAGGAAAAATTATTTTAAATCATAATTTTTTTAAAAATATTTATAAATACAGTCAATTGCGATTCATCGTAGATAAATAGTGATGTTTTGCTATAATTTGTAAATATATTTGAAAATAATCTTAAAATCAACCTTATCGAACTAATTAAGATTTTCTTTTCCTTATGAAAGAGGACAAATATTTCATTGAGTATATATACATATACATTTGTTTATTTTTTTTGGAAAAATAGACCTCTTAAAGTTGTTAATCCAATTTAATTTTGAGTAATGGTTTGAAATAGCACTCAAATTTCTTCACATTTCACAAATACAACCCTTTTCTGCCAATGGATTTCATGAATTCTATTTGTGAAAGGTAGAATTTTTGAGTGCTATTTGTGATAATTAATTACCAAATGTAACTAATTTCTCTCTATATTTGTACTAATAGAAAATTCAAAAAGGATTTATGAAATAGAAAATTGAAAAAAATGGTTGAATTAAAATAACATTTAGCTTAAAATACCATTTTCTCTCTCTATATATTTTTTTAAAAAATTGATATCTATTAGCATTTTTACCATATCCATTAGCATTCTTGAAAATTATTATTATTATTTAAACCAATTTAAAAAGAATTAATTTTGAGGGGCTAAATATAAAACTTATTGAAAATACATAGACTAAATTAAAATTAAACCATTAAAATTAGGTCACATGCATGGAGTCATTTAAAATTTAAGTTAAACTAGAAATAATTGTGCATGAAAAGGAAAGTATTATTACAATATGAAGTTCATATTTAGTAATAATTTAGCAAATTATAAACTAATTAATTTACTTGAAAACTTCGTCTTTAAAACAACCTCTATCACACACGCAGGGGCAAAGGGGGCACGTGCCCTTCGGTTGGCTCCAATTAATTAATATTATATATTTATATTTATATATATTTAGTATTTAATTCCACTAAAATTAATAAAACTGTCTTTTGTACAGTTGGAGTTTGAATTTCAGTTTCTGCAAGATTATTTTTTTTTCTTCAATTTTCCTTAATTCTCCTAACATTTTTTAAAAAAATTTAAATATTCATATTAGTTTTTTTTTAAAAAGGTTTAAATTTTCCTTATTATCTTAATCTCAAGTTTGTTTTAATTTATAAAACTTCAATAAATATTTCTTTAGCTATTTGCTTGTTTCAGTACAATCATTGTGCAGCTAGAGGATCATGTAAATTACTTAAATTCACTTTGACCTTATTATTTAGTGTCTGAGTTTTAACAGGTGTCATAAATAAAAATAGAATTTTTATTAAATTTTAAGTATAAAATAAATAAAAATATAACTTAAGTTTTATATTGTAATTCCAAATTAAAATAGTTGAATTTTTCCATCTTTTCTAGAGATTTTTCCTTTAAAATTTTAAAAAACTTTCAAAATCAGTTCTCATCAACATTTTATCAAATAAGTAATTTTTCATATTATTGACAATTCCATTTCCAAATTCTTTTTACACTTTTAGTTCTTATACTGTTACATTTATGTAATAGATTATAATTTTTTTTTTTATTCTGAATACTTTTGTAGAATTAACTCTAATTCAATATGTAAATATATTATGAAAGAAAAACAACATTAGAATTGGAATTGGAAGATAAAAACTAAAAAGTCTTCATCTTCAAACAAGAAAAAAACATTTGATTCTGATAAATGACTGTTGTTGTGTATTCAAATTAGTTAACATATGAACCAATGAATACTGTTTTACATTTTTCTATAATTTTTTTTAATTACATTAGTATGTATTGTGTTCTATAAATAAAATTCTTGGATTTGACAACTAAGTTATAAATATTACATTTTTACCTTTGGGTTTTGAGCATAGTTTTCATTTGGTTTTTAGATTTCAATATCTTACACTTTTACCCACATGTGTTAGCTAATACTCAAATTGGACTTTGACGTTCACTTATATTTAATTAATTCAAAATAACTATGAGAGAAATGTTGTAATTAATTTCAATACCAATGAAAAATTACTAAAAAATTAATTATAATTATATGAATTTTTAAAATTAATTAATTGATGTTAACTATAAGGGCTCAAAATGTATACTAGTGAAAAAACAAGTTTAAAAAATGTAAATTTTTGAAGATTAGGAACCAAATGAAAATAAAAGTTGGTAAAAATGTAACATTTGTAACATAGTTAGACACAATTTTTTTAAAACTTTATATATAACTATGCCTCCCTGACCGAGATTTTTGGATTCGTCCCTGCACACACATATGTTTTATGATAAAAAAAAGAGTATATGTTCCACTTTTTTTAGAAATTGACGTGTCGTCATGTTTGTTTCGTGTCGATTTTGAGTTTTCATTTTTTAAAATTTTTTTTTATGTATTGATGACTCTGATTCTTACATCCTATTATACTATCTAATAGGAAAATTGTCTTTGATTAAGAGATATCTTTCATGGAATGTGGCTCACTAGTGGTTTTCGTTTTGCTGCTTTTCTTTCTGTCTTCATGACTTTGATTGTTACCTCCTTTTCTGTAAGAGGGCATCATCTTTTCTTCGTCGTGGTTGCTCTTGGATTCACTGTCTTGGTGTTGTGGGCGTGGGAGAATCCTTTGCTTACCGCTTCTCAGTCAGTTGAAGCATGGTATAGAACTTCTTATGGCAGGTATGCATGTCAATCCTTGTTTATAACTCGAGAGCTGGTCTGTTATGTAATTAGACTAGTTCTTGGTTCTCTTCGTTGTTTTCTTCTTGTTGGAACTATTGGATTTTTGAGTTCAGTAGTAGATTCCTTTTTATGATAAAGACAATCTGATTGGAGAAAAGTGAAGTTTGGGAGGTTTATATACAACTCCAGAGCTGGTCTATTATATATATAGATCCTTCAAGTAAACTTTTATTCAAATAAAAGGTTTTATGCTATATTAAGATTATAAATTTTCTATCTACTTTATTGGGAGCTCAAATCGTTGTTCAATCATGTCTCTGACCTCTACATTAGGTTCAATATAATTATGCCTCAAGGTTACCACCAGAGAAATCCTGGTGCTGCACCCATCTAGAAAAACTTATAAACAAACATCCCACATCATGAGAGATCTAATAAAAGGGAAGAAAAGATATACAAAAACATAATAGCTTTATTTAATATGTATATTCCATAACATATGTAGATAGCTCATGCATACATATATAACTGGTAGCAGAGATGTTGCAATTTATTTCAATAAAGGTTTAAACTCAGTGACCTCCTTGTGATCCTCCCATGGCCTATAATACACAACGACCAAGAAATCATTGACCTCATTAGTTTTGCCATCCTCAAGCGACAAGACAAGGCGGTAATTGGTTCCGGCAACAAGTTGGGACTCACACTTAACTACAGAAACGAGTGTGAAACTTGTTCCTTCCTTTTTGTTATGATCATCGACAGCCCATTCTGCTAACTCTTTTACGTATGGGGCAGCCGAATCGTCACATGGACCGTAAGCATCAAGAGGAGTACACATTTGTATGTATCTTTCTAAATTACCCTTGGCTTAATAAGGGAATGCTTTAATTTGTGTGCTTCTTTGTTTCCAATTAAATAAATGTTTCCAATTTATAATACTTCTCCATTTTATGTAATTCAATTCAACTTAATCAACAGTAATCACTAGTCTTACGAATCTAATTCGTGTATTTCCTTTATTTATTTATTTATTTATTCAGATTTAAGATAAGTTCAAATCTTCTTATTACTTTAACTCTGTAATATCACATGCTTCTGTATATTATAATTATCCCTAATTCACTATATATATATATATATATATATTATCTTTTTCTATTTAATGAAATAAGATCATGAGAAATTATTTTAAATGACATAAAATATTTACGAATATAGCAAAATATTATCGTTTATCGTGATTTGATTATAATTCGTAAATATTTTAGTTTATTTTGTTATATTTAAAAATAACCTTAAAATCAACTTTATCGAACGAATCAAGAGGACAAATATTTCATTAAGTAATATATATATATATATATATATATATATATATATATATATTATTTTTAGAAAAATAGATCTATTAAGTTCTTAATTCAATTTAATTTTGAGTAATAGTTAGAAACACCACTCAAATTTCTTCATTTAATTTTGAGTTACTAAATGTAAAACTTATTGAAATTTCATAGACTAACTTAAAAATTAAACTATTGAAATTACATGTCACAAAATTACAAAAAGAAAAGGGGTCAAAAGTCAAAATTAAAAAGTCAAAATAGTAATAAAAAAGTAGTTCTCAGTTTTGGGAATCACATTCTTAAACGAATTAATGAAAATGAAATAGGGTTAACTTTGAATATATAATATAATTTTAATAAGGGTTTAAGGCAACTAGGAGGGTGCAGTCGTGCCTCCTCCATCCGACCTATACTCTTTATACAAAAGTTTCATTTATCGTTAAGACAAGGTTAAACTAGAAATTATTTACGTGATGTATTGTAGCTAAGGTACACTTTTCTAGCTTGGGTCGTTAGGATTCTTTTTCAGTTATTTCATTGCTTGTGAGTCTTTGAACTTGATTTGATTTTGGTTTAATCTTTATTAAGACATATTATCAGACGTTTGTGGATATGCGATATCGTGACACTTAATTGTATATTTTTTTTTTCTAGAAACAAAAGAAAGTTGTGTTAGCTTACAATTCTAATTAATTAGAAGAGTATTAATCTAACCGACTTAGGATCACATCTCAATAGAATAATTAGCTAGGCGGTTGAAAGTTAATTGTTCACCCAACCTGCCCTAGATCTTAAAATGATTAATGTAATTCAAACACATATGCGTTTCGTCTTGTTGAATTGCACAAATTTGTGGATAGGACAATTTGGTTAGTATTTTTAATTAAATTAGTTGAGATTTGACTTTAACATCTAGAATGAAAAATTGTTGTGCTCGTTTTTTTTCATTATTTTATAATAATTAACTTGCTAAATAAAAATACCTATTCTCTCTTCTATTTATCATTATTTTTTATTTGAAGAAAAATTAGTAGTAGTTTGGTTAAACTTTTAAACAGTAATTCAATTCCAATTAGTTAAAGCAATTGTTAAATTTTAATTAAATCCATTTTTAATTGGTATTGAATTACTAAGTACATTTCTCCATTTTGTTGAGAAAAAATTTCTTCCCATATTTAATTAAAAGTTGGTTGATAAATTATAAAATTAGCTAAAGAAGCACTACTCTTAAGAGTTAAGATAAGCATTTAACTAAAATTTTCCAAGGAAAGCATTATCTATCCTCAATCACATGTTATGTTATATATATATATAAGAGAGCAACTTGACACTGAAACATCAAACTATTTATTAAATCAGATAAATTATTTTAGACTGTTAAATTACAAATATACTAAAATTTCATAATCTATCAACATGATAGATACTAATAGATATCGAGATAGAAGTTTTTTCAGTGTTATCAATGTCTATCAACGATATAATCTGCAATTTTACTATCATTTTATAAATACTTTAGTCCAAACAATCCATTATATATTATTACATAGATTTGACCAAAAAAAAAATAATAATAAAAAGATTGGCTTGGGTGTGAAAACGGATTTGAAACATGCATTAGGTTTTTTATTTCATTGACTTAACTTCGCGTCTTTGTGAAGTAATCAATAAAAAAAACACCATAACAAAACGTGGAAACGTTTTCGATAAACCTCTTTATTTAATTAATGATTAATAAAAACCAAGTTTCATCATACACAAAAACAATAAATAAGAAATGAAAACATGTTAGACTCTGTCAAAAAAACAACACACAAATTTAGGGGCCGCCCATGCAAATTATAAAATAAATGGATTAAATAATGTTTGATCCTATCGGGTTTTACAAATAATGATAACTAAGTTTGTACATGTGATATGCACTATAAATATCAAACTACTCTTACTCAAAATTCAGAACATACCACAAACCATTATTAGTTCTTCAAGTGGGTTTCATTTCTTGAGGAGAATTCAGAGAGTCATGGCTGGCGTCGGAATCGGGCAACCTGGGATCGTGATCGGTACTTGGAATCCGATACCGAAAGACGATCCACATGTGATAGAGATAGCAGAGTATGCAGTAAAAGAACAGGGAGAACATTTGATCCTGAATAGTGTAGAAGCTGGGCAGATCGTTGAGGTGTTCTTGGATGGTAACAATTATTACAACCTTCTCATCCTTGCCCATCATCCCCACACATTTCAGGGGTTTTATAGCGCCATTGTGTTGGAAAATACAGCCAAAAATGTCAAGAAGGTCATATCTTTTGTTCCTCTTCCTTAATGATGCAATTATAATGGGTGCATCAATGATGTACAATCTCAATAAATTATCTACTCCCTCACTTATATGTGTATGCATGTTTTACACATGTAAGTGAAATGAAAATTACTACTAATTTATGAGAATTAAATAAAAGTATAAAAAGCATTTATGCTTTTGGTGTGTTTCTATCTAAATTCTCCCAGCTTGTTTTAATTTATCTAAGTTAACGGTATGTTTTTGTATACTCTAGTTTGTTTTTTGTTTTTGTTTTCTTTTTAACATTCTAGACCCGAAATTGAGATCGAGATTCAAAATCTAGATTTACCACATGATGACCTCAACATTTTCTTGCACGGGATGAGTCCTACGTCAATCAAAATAGATACTGGCAAAATTCTATTTATATTGTCCTTTTGTAACATCATTAATGGAGAAGAATTTTAATCACTTAAAATCATTTTAATGATTAGTTTTATATTGGTAAACACATTTTTCATATTGTTAAAATTGGTTTTAGATGATTAAAAATATTCTTTTGAGGAATTTTGAAAAGGAAAATGATTTTAAAAAACAAAACTTCTAAAAATATTTACAAATATAACAAAATATCATAACCGATCTATGATATATAGATCGTGATAAAATCCAAATAATAGTCTATCTTGATCTATCACGATCTATCTTAAATAGGCTGTTGTATTTTACTATGTTTTGTAAGGATTTTGGTTTGCTATATTTGAAAATAACCCTTTTGAAAATGACAAAAATGATTTTAATCATTTTAGAACTACTCATAAACATGCAATTAAAAGAACATATATTTCTATTTAATACATCAATCTTGAATACTAATCTTAATTATAAGATTTTTGTCTTTTCAGCGAGAATTGAGTTAGATTCTTAAAATTTTGGGGCATTTTCAAATATAGCAAAATGAACTAAAATATTTATAAAATATAGCAAAATTTCATATTTGTCTATTAATGATATTGATTGATAGGGATAAAAATCTATCAATGTCTATCATTAGTAGAATTTGAAATTTTGTAAATATTTTCAACAGTTTTACCATTTACAATATTTTGCCTAAAATATTTAGTAATCTCCAACTAAATTGATATGACAAAAATAATAAAGTCACCTATATTAATTAATTAATTTTTTTTAGTACAACCATTGTGAGTTGGAGATTCGAAGCTCTCACCTTAAGAATGGACAATCATGCCAATTACGATGAGTTAGCTTTGCTTCGGCAATTAATTAAATTAGACCATATTTAAAATTACAATTTCGGTTATAAGTTTATTTTTCCTATTTGCGTGGGATTGAGATTTATTTTTTTTTCTAAATCAACCAAATAGTATTGTGATTTTTTTTTAAAAAAATTAATCCAATAACTATTTAATAATGAAAATCATATTTAGAGTAAAATCAAAATGTTACAAAGTGAAAGTGATTTCAATGTGAAATAGAATAAAATTAATTGCATTTTCCCTCTTGTCCTAGGTATTACACAATCCACAACTTTGTTGCAAAAGTAAAAATAATAATAAAAAAACAAAGATGATGCAAACAAGTGGAATTATCAAAAGTTATAATTTAATCCAATATATTATATATATTACTATATTCTCAAGCAAGATTGATGTATAATTATATAATCTCTTTTGACTTTTGAGATAGGTGACATTGGAGCAATGGAATTGAATGAAAAGACAAGTATAGGAATCATATGTAAAATATTAAGTTGATTGGATGAACAATTATTATTTTACAATATCATTTTATAATTTATAACATATACTATGTTAATAGCTATTTTAATTAAAAAAAAAAAAGTAAATTGAGTTTATACCGTGAAATACTTATTTTATCAAATTTTTTTTACTTCTTATTATAAATTTTCATTTTAAAATTGGTTGTCATAGGTGGTTGGCAGAGAGCAGTGGTAGTCGATTGCAACATGGTTGAATTAACGTAGATGACTAATGAAGACATTTTGGTTGACATTTCTCTTTTTTTTTTTTTTTTTTTTTTTTTTTTAATTTTAAGAAATTAATTAGTAGTAGATGGTTAACATTTAAAGAGTAATTTCTCTAAAATTTTAAATATCTTAAAGAGTTAAAAGAAAAGCATTTAACGAAAATTTTCCAAAGGCATAGAATATATACTTAATCTTTCCCTAGATTATGTCCATCTTCTTTTATATATATTTAACAATAAGAGAATTCGAAATGAAATTAAAGCATCCAAATATTTATTAAATTATTATAAATTTGACCAAATTTTTTTGGCTTTGAGTGAAGAGTCGGTTTGAATACTTGGATTAGGCCTTTATTTTATGATCTACCTAATTTGACGATTCTATATGTCGTCATCAATAAAAACTCAACATACAAAAAACGATCAGACTTCTACAGATATTTTTTTAGTACAACAATTGAGGTTGGTGAATTTTCATTTTTAAAATGAAAGGTCGTGTCATACTATTGAGTTAAACTCGCTTTGATCGAAATTCTACGGCTTAATACTCCATCAAAACACACATCTACTGTCCAAGAGAAAACAAGAAATAACAAATCAAAATGAGAAATAAGAAATGAAAACATGTTAAATATGAGTTAAACATGCAACCCACTAACTTAAGCGACAAAGCATCTTCTTTTAATTTGAATATGTTTGGGATAATATTAGATATCTCGTTGGTATTTGGTGCTCTAGATCTAAGCTCTTCTCGAGCTATAGTCCTAAATATCAAATGCTTTCATGTCATAATTCTCCGCTTCTTTTCTTCTCTTTTGTCTTCAGTTTTCTATTATGTACTTCTTAATTATTAATGAAGCTGGAATGTAATGAGGGTGCTAAGGAACTACCAAACTAGTTGGGATGTCTGGGTACACCTACTAATCGTATCTTTTTCTAAGATTAAAAAGAAATAAAAAAGGGCCATCCATTTTTTTTCAGTACGCAGAGAAAGAAAATTAACATTGATAAAAAGTGCACATATATATTCGACTTTACAAATAAAGAGAACAACATTTGTATGACATGCATTATAAATATCAAACTGCCTCTTACTCATAATTGAGAACATACCACAAACAATACAAAATATCTTTATCCAAAGTCTACGATTATTTGTTCTTCAAGTGATTTCCTGAGAAGAATTCAACTGTCATGACTGCCGATGGCGAGTATATACAACTTGGTGACGAGCTAGCTTCTATAGTAGTCAGTACTTGGAAACCGATACCGAAAAATGATGCATATGTGAGAGAGATAGCAGAGGTTGCAGTGAAAGGGCATGGAAAAAACATGATCCTCAATAGTGTAGAAACTGGGCATATTGTTGAGGTGTTGAAGAACAACAACAAATACTACAACCTCATTATCCTCGCCCAACATTGCTTTATAGCGTTTCAGGGGTTTTATAGCGTCATCATTTTGGAAAATACATCCAAAAAGTCCAAGAAGGTCCTATCTTTTGTTCCCCTTCCCTAATAAGCAATGTTAATGGCTGCAATAACAGTGATGTCAATCTCAATAAATTATCCACTCTCTCACTTGTATGTATTATTTGCTTTATGTGTAATGAGAAACTATTACTAATAATATGTGAGAAATAAATCATTTATGCGAGAAATAAATCATTTTTCCCACATAGCCCTATTTAAAGCAACAAATTTTCAGTTGCAGTGGTGTGGAAGCCAGTTATGTTTTTCCTTGACCAAAATTTGGCATCACCACTCTTAATAAAAGTATTATTAGTGAGCTCTCAAGGTGGATGTAGATCGAAAGGTTGAATCACTATAAACTGTAGTATTATTTGTTGTTATATGATACGTAATTAAATTCACTTTCACCGATCAACTTAAGTTTTTGGGTCAATCGTTAACTTTTTTGAAAATATTCATAAGATAAGATGGATGTGGAGATGCATCGAGACACATCCAACGAGGTTGGAACCCCCTAGCATTCTCATCACGCTCCAAGACCAAAAGAAATATCATAGATAAAGCAAGCAAAGCGCAAAGATTCAGAAGTTACATTCACATTCAATATTGTTTAAGTCAATAAATAAAGAGATATATAAAGTAATTGTTTTAAATGACAAAACTACAAATATTTTTATACACCAGTAATTTAATACTTAGAAGCTTCTCATCATGTGGCATTTTGATGTTTATTTTTTTGTGTTTTGTGAACTTTTTTCTTGATGAATGGAAATATCGATTTACCCAATCCTATGAAAATGTAGAAATATTTATGAAAATATAGAAATCAATAGAAATTTAACATATGACTCCAGTGTTAGTCCAATATTTAAAAAAATGTAGTCAGAATAATTAGTCTCTAATTAATAGGGGCATTTCAAAAATAGCAATATATATATTTTTTAAAATTTATATATATCAAAAATAATTTTTAAATGATAAATTTATTTAATAATTTTTTTAAAAAAAATTATATCCAAATGAATGTCCAATTAATACCTACATGAAAAAATTTGGATTAATGAATTTTGGATGTCAGGTATGATGATGATGGTGCTAAAAATATTTTAAGCTAGTTGAAATATCCGAATGCATCTATTAATCTCTCATTATCTATTTCTCGTTAAAAAACAACAATAATTCAGGATTTGTTTCCATACAATTAGCTGAGTTAGAGTTTAAATGATACAATCCAAAATCTACAAAGATAAATCCATAATTTTCCAATATATTTTTGGCCACCCCCATATAAATAATAAAGCCAAACGTTTTTCAAAACAAAAGATTCAACCTTTTGCCTTTGTTTCATATTTTTGAAAAGAATTAGGTAAAAAGGTATTGGATGCTTGTTCTTAATCTCTAATTGAGCACCAAAATTTATTTAAATTAATTAATAATTTTAATTGGACATTTAATGTACTTTTAGGTGGACTTGATCAACAAAAACGAGGCCAAATAGCTAGAGAACAACCATCACCCTTTGGAGATAGCTTTGAATAATCTAATTTTATTTATTTTGAATTGTGATTCTATACTATTTTAATCGAACGATAAATAGATCGAATATGAATGACTCTAACGGTTGATATCAAAATCTTGGAATCAACATTGAATTTGTAATCTTTAAGAGAGAATAAAACAAATGACCTGCAAAATAGAGAAACTTGTATTGGTGTGGTGTTTGGCCACCAACACTACGGTGATCAAGTCGGTAATAGGCTAGAGAGAGCTAAAATGTAAAAAAAATCAGAATGTATTTTAGTGTACCACTGCAAATCTCATAAATCCTTTTGATTATATAGAAAATTTGTTTCATAATGGTCACTGGACTAATTGATCTATTGAATAATTAATTTGACCGTTATGACCGTTACAAATGCTACTAACTTAATTTTGTCATTTTTACAAACTCTTATCTTTCTTGAAATGACCTATTAAGTCATCCTAGTAAGGTAAAACATTTAGTCGCATTTTTACCTATAACAAATGTTATGAGACACTTGTTTCAACTCCTAATTATAAATGGTTAACAAAGGCAGGTTTAGCCATTTAAAAACTTCATGTTATGGCAACATTTGAGAGAATTTAAAAAGGAAAAATGAATAGAAAAAGGCCCATACAACATGTTCAAAAGATGTAAGGTCATTGAGGCATTGGATGCTTTGTCCTTAATTAATCCATGACATACTAAAACATCAAAAACACATTTTAATTAATACCTTTGACTCATAGTTTGAAAACTATTCTTGTTTTCCGTTTCTTGAAAAAAAGAAACAGAAACATAAATGTGTTTGATAATTATTTTTTGTTTATTTTTTTGATTTTTTTGCAACAATTTATATATACATATATGTATATGTGTCATACATTAAACATAAGAAAAAATATTTTATCAAAGATTATGTCATCTAATATAAAAAAGTCTTGATGACAACTAAAATATAATAACAAAGTTGTACCATATCTTTTATGTTGTCCTAATTGAATCGTCGCTGTCATCTCTAACTCAAGTTATTTGTCTTAAATGATATCGAGTCGAATCCAACTTAATTATACAATTATGTGAATATCGTGGTTGTAAAATATTAAAGTTAAGCCAAATGAATGTCTTAGTAAGAAATGTTTATATATTGTAAAATTATACTCAGTTTTCTCTAAAACAATTCAACTAAATTTCAGATCATATAATTCAAATAATCTATAAACACGCATATTGCGAAAATTAATACTAAAAATTTGAAATATAAAAAAAATTAATATGTATATTGAAAATTAAAATAAAAGATAAATCTAAATATTATATAAATTTAACATTCAAAATTAAAATAAAATATAAATGTAACAGAATTATTTTGTAGATAGCAAAATGAATAAAAACTTATAAAATATGGAAACAAGTATAAAAAAAATAAAATAAAAATGTCGATCTTGAAAGGTGAAGTTTGAAATATAAAAAAAATAATGTACGTATTAAAAATTGAAATATTATATAAATTTAAATATCATAAAATTTTAAATTTAAAAATAAAATGAAATATAAATATTGGAGAATTTTGTAATTAAAAAATTAATAAAGAAAAAGAAAAAAATAATGAAATGCTGAAACAAATTCTTCAAAAAAAAAAAAATAAAATAAAATAAATGTATATATATATATATATATATAATATATATATATATTTGCATAAAGTAGGGTTCAAACACATGATTTGTAAGATGAAGTCCATTATCATGGGTGCCTAAAAGCAATAGGAAGATTTGGAAAAAAAAAAGAAGTTAATTGTGTGCCCTTGGAAGAAAGATTTTGAGAGGAAAAAAGATTTTGAGGGGGATTTGGAGAGGAAGAAGAGGAAGAAAAGAAGAGAAACGAAATAGTAGAAACTTTTTTTTTTTTTTTTCCTACAAATTTCTAAACAATTATAGAAACATTTATAAAAATTTGGAAACAAGAAGCAGAAAACGTTATCAAACACATCCGTTTCTTAAAAAATTAGAAACAGAAAACAGAAAACGAAACTGTTACAAAACGGACCCTTACTTGTCAGAATTTAATTAGACCAAGTAATAGACTAGATACTGTCACTTTTTTTTAACAAAGAAATAAACTCAAATGCTCTCCATTAAATTAAAAGTTTCCTAAATGGAAGCATCCAAATATTTATTAAACTAGTTTGTTACCACGTGAACACAAAGAACTGAATTGTAAAAGCTCTGATAGAGAAAGTAAACTTTAAAAAATAAGTCTGAAATTAATTATAAAAAATCATAAAAATCAATATTTTAAAATTAAATATAAGTTCAATGTGTGTAAATGTGTTTTAAGAAAATTATGTCCTATTGTTGAAAAAATTTATATATATAACAAAATTTTAAAATTTATTAACGATAGACTTCTACTAGTGTGTATTAGAATCTATAATTGATATATATACACATATATAAAGAATAAGAATAAGAATAAGAATAAGAATAAGAATAAGAATAAAAATAAAAATAAAAATAGAATTAGAATAGGATCAAACTTATACTAATTAATGAACAATAAAACAAAGTTTTATTATAAAAAAGGAAAACATGTTACATTATGTCTAAAATGAGGCCAAAGTTGTACATATTTGATTATATTCGATCCTATCAAGAGTTACAAATAAAGAATGATATGTAGTATAAATATCAAACTACTCTTACTCCTAATTGAGAACATACCACAAACAATAATACAAACTTAAATCTTTTAAAATCATGGCTACTAGCAAGGCAGTTTCCAGCGGTGGTGGTTTTCATAACGACGGTACTTGGGAACCGATACCGAAAGATGATCCACAAGCGAAAAAGATAGCAAGGTCTGTATTGCCAAAATATAATTTTAAACTTCGCCTAGTAAGTATGGAAACTGGTCAGCTGATTGAGGGGTTGAACAGCGGTAAAAAATATTACAACCTTCTTGTCCAGGCCCATATTGTTGGCTCTGAATCAATAGTTTCACATTTTTATAGCATCATTGTATTGGAGCATCCATCCGATTCCTGGGAGCTCATATCTTGTGTTGAGCTTAAGTAGTGATGCAATTGCAATTGCAATGCAATAATAAATAAATATGGTTGCATCACTTTATCTACAATCTCAATACATTATCTACTCTCTCATCTCTACCTACGTGTTTTACATGTAATTATAAACTACTAAATAAATGGGCATGCATGCTTTAATTTAATTTTGGTGTGTTTTTATCTCTAATTTCTCTCTGCTTTATTTTACTATATTTGTTCTTAGGCTTCTTCCAAAGTAAATCCTTTTGAATGTTTAGCCATTCTTTTGATCAAAGTAATATATCGAACAATCTATACTTTTGGTCCTTGATGTTTGAAATAGGCGTCTATTAAGTCAATCCTAAATTTTAGATATGAAATCATCGGTAGAATTGGAAAACTAAGAGCCTTTTTTGGTATATTATTTGTTTTCTGTTTTTTGTTTTTGTAAATTAATTTTCACAAAACATGTGTGGTAACTAATTCATTTTTTGGTTTAAAATTATGATAGAAAAATTGAAAATAAAAAAAGAAGCTTTGAAAAAAAAATTTTTGTTTTTAAAAGCATAAAATAAAATAAAATACAAAATATATGGTTTTTATTTTTAATAAACAAAAGTTTTTAAAAATAAAAACAAAAAATTAAAATTGTTACCAAAAGGAGCTAAAAATATTTATTATTGCTAATTTTTTTAAAAAATATTTATGTCTTCTAGGTCCCACCCTTCCTTGTCTTTTTCCACACACCTTAAATTGATTAGATTATGTAATCATTATTTGACAATATTTAACGTTTATATCATGAAAATGCTTAATTTATTAAAGTTTTTCCCATTGTTATTATAAATTTTACATTCTAAAATTGCAAATTAAAAAATTGCTAGGTTGTGGTTGGTTCTCGCCGTAACTAGTTACAAACAATACAAAATTTCTTCACAAAATATCTTTATCCAAAGTCTACCATGGTAACTAGCTTCCTAGCTTTTCAGGAGTTTTATAGCATTGATCGTGCAGATTTCGTTGTTCAAATTTTGATCAAATAATTAATCGAACTATCCACAAGAATTAGTCTTAGTGGCCATATCGCATTGAATTTGGAGAGCACGAACATTTCTCAAATAGAAGGTTTCCAACTCGAGGTAACCGAAGGGGAAGAGGGGGTTGATGGTTTCAATTGCGAATCAAAAGAAAATAGCAAGAGAAGTTAATTTAGTTGAATTCATTATTAAAAGAAAATCTAGCTCGAGTTAAACGGAATTCCCTATTCGATGTATTCGATTGACCTTCGTCCTCATTAAATTTCTAGGTTACTTTCATTTAACCAAATCAATTGGAAAAGCCTATAAATTGGTTGTATTAATTTGGTTGAGTGTTACCATATATGAATTGTATTAGCGGTATATTATATACAACTAATACAATTCTTCTTTTTTTTTTTTCTCTTTTAAAAAACAAGTTAAGCAAAGATTTTTCATAGAAGTTCTTCCATCAGAAATCTTTGCTTTACCTTTGTGCCAAATAAAGTTACGGAATAGAAAAGAGATTATTACCTTCTGCACTAATGTGGCAGCTCTGTGGTCTATTTGAAACAAAAGGAACAACACAACTTTCAAGAGTAAACGTAGAAGACTCATCAAAATGGTTATGGATATGGAGAAGTATTACAACCTTATTATTGTCGCCCAAAACTCCCCTCTTGGACTGCAAAAGTTCTCCTTCCCTAGTGGTGCAATAATTATGATGACTTTGTGTCATTGATATCTACTACTTATGCTATTTTACATGAAGTTAAAAATTACTATCAAGACACTAGTAGAAATTTGGGAAACAATGATACTAATGAACAGTGCCAATGAGAGGGGGAAAGAAAAATTGTGTCATCTTTTGCAAAATCTTAGTTTTTGGCGGGAAAATACGGAACCTTTCGAATTTACGAAAATTCGTGACGCGTTTTTGATCAGGTAATAAAAGTAATATTATCAAACCCACATATATGCTTGGATTGTGTTTTAACTAACTACTTCGTCTTATTTTATCTAGTTAACCACATACTTACATACCTACATACCTACATACCTACATACCTACATACATATACATATACATAATACATACGATTTGAGAAAACTAGTGTACTGCCTCAGACCGTTCACCCACTTTAATGAAAATCGAATTGTCATGTTGTTCCCGGCCATTATGTATGTTCACTGCAATCCTTCCAGCTTCTTGTACTTCATGTTCATTCATATCCTTAATTGTTAGAAAATCAACCACACAATTCTTTCCCCACCACTCATATTGTAATAAACCTTTTCTAGATAGTTCATCAGTACTTTAGGAGTTCTCGGTACTTATACAGCTGTGTGGTTCAAAATGCTCTAGACATTCTACTGATCTCTCTTCCTCTAATATCATATTGTAAAAAATTGCTCTGAACATTACAGTAGTCCAATTGATAAAATAGAATATTGTATTTTGATCTAGTCCTGTGAATTAAAACGTGGGTCAATTTAATACACTGTTCATAGATTAGGAGATAGCTTCAAATCAAAATCTCTCCCTCTCTCTTTGTTTTTATTAAGTTAATGGTTATGTTCTACATATCAGTAAAAGAAAAAAAAAACATTTTCAAAATATAAGAAAATTTCAGATTTTATCATATATTAATAGACAATTTCTATTAGTAACATTAATAGTTAACAATAGAAGTCAATATCAATATCTACCATTAATATTAGATTCTATATTATCTTAATTGAACAATATGTTTTGTGACATATACAAAGTTAGTTATACAAAATCAAACATCAATTCTTACACGTGTGTGGCTTTTTAAAATGTGAGAGTTTTACAATAATTACAAGTCTCACATGATATATTTTTAAACAGAACGTAACGAAGAGGACGTAAGTTAATAGTTTTACAATAATCAGTGATATTAGGTACAATTATGAATTAATGGAGTTAAATGATAAAACTCCATGTTTAAGAATATAAAGCAATATTATTTCTTTGTTTTCTGGGCACCCTCAGGATATATCATCCCAAACATTTTGTAAACACAAAATTCACCTTGTCCTGGACGGTATTCCAACTAAGTCGTGGGAGAAGTAAGATATAAGCTCAATCTACTGGACTATATATACAAAAGGACACAAAGAAGCTACATAGGGAAATACAAACCAACTGCTATTTTGTATTTTGAAATACAATACACCTTTGGCCTTAGTTTTATATTTTGAAATGAATGACATCAAAGATATGTCAGTGCTTTGCCTTAATTTCTACTGAAGCACTAAGGATGACATGACAAGTTATGATTGTTCAATTTATGACATAATAAGTTATGATTGGACTATTTATGACAAATTATAATTTGTGAAGTGTACTAAGTATTTTTCTCGGAGTATATTTGACACTTGGACAAAATTTGTGAAAAAAAAAAAAATTAGAAAGAGAGATAATAGATAAGTATCATTGTTCTTATTATGGTTATACCATTTCTTTTCATATAGGTAAAAGACAACAATGCCTCTTGTTTATATATATAGAAGGATTATTTTCATACTATTTACTTGAAGTACCCAAGGGGATCTTCGAAAGATACGAGTGTATAGGTTGATGGCGCTCGAATTTCAATCACAGCCTTGAATGTCCATGGCAATAATAAGTCATTCTCATGTACTTTAGCTTCCAGCACAAAAGTATACACCGTGCCAGGACCATTGAAATCAATTAACTGCTTTAAGCCATTTATCACACCAATGAAAATCAAATTGTCTGGTTTTTCTCTGTTATGTATTTCCACTGCAAGCTTTCCAGCTTCTTTCACCTCTGGGTCATCGACGTTCTTAATGACTTCTGGTTGAGTCAATCCCACTTTTGCGGAACTCATATTGCAAAAATACCTTTGATATATAGATAGTTTTAGAAGAGATATATATGTAGTAAAGTTTGAGTGATTTGTCCATGAATACTTGCAAATTTGGTATTTATATAGTTTGTGTGTGGTTCAAAACAATCTACATATTAATTACAAATGTGTCTAATTTTGATAGGATGGAATCTTGTACTTTTTGGATTTAGCTTAACAGTACACAGTTCTTTATGGATTAGAAGATAGTTTCGAATCATGTTTTTAAAATGTTTAGTATTAAATAAATTAAATTAAGCGTTTCTATGAACCTTTCATTTGAAAATTAAATTATCCATGAATCACTATAGTATTAAATTTTTGTCGACATGTTTCATATTTTAGAAAAGAATGAGGTAAAAAGGTATTGGATACTTGTTCTTAATCTCTAATTGAGCACCAAAATTTATTTAAATTAATTAATAATTTTAATTGGACATTTAATGTACTTTTATGTGGACTTGATCAACAAAAACGAGGCCAAATAGAGAACAACCATCACTCTTTGGAGATAGCTTTGAATAATCTAATTTTATTTATTTTGAATTGTGATTCTATACTATCTTAATCGAACGATAAATAGATCGAATATGAATGACTCTAACGGTTGATATCAAAATCTTGGAATCAACATTAAATATGTAATCTTTAAGAGAGAATAAAATAAATGCCCTATAAAATAGAGAAACTCGTATTGGTGTGGTGTTTGACTACCAACACTACGACGATCAAGTCTGTAATAGGCTTGAGAGAGCTAATGAACCCTTTTGATTATATAGAAAATTAATTTCATAATGGTCACTTGACTAATTGATCTATTGAATAATTAGTTTGACTGTTATGACCGTTAAGAATGCTACTAACTTAATTGAGTCATTACAAACACTCTTATCTCTCTTGAAATGACCTATTAAGTCATCCTAGTAAGGTAAAACATTTAGTCGCATTTTTACCTATAACAAATGTTATGAGACACTTGTTTCAACTCCTAATTATAAATGGTTAACAAAGGCAGGTTTAGTCATTTGAAAACTTCATGTTAATGGCAACATTTGAGAGAATTTAAAAAGGAAAAATGAATAGAAAAAGGCCCATATAACATGTTCAAAAGATGTAAGGTCAAAGAGGCATTGGATGCTTTGTCCTTAATTAATCCATGACATACTAAAACATCAAAAACACATTTTAATTGATACCTTTGACTCATAGTTTGAAGATACCCTCTATCTTTGATCTTTCTTTTTTTGATCTTGACAGGATTGGATCATATGGACCATATGTATGTTAAAAAAAAAGGGAAAAAGAATACTAAATCTTTTATAGGGTTCGTTTGGTAACGTTTCCGTTTCATGATCTTTGTTTTTCGTCTCTTGTTTTTCGTTTTTTGTTTTTTTCTCTTTTGAGAACAAGAAATGGGATTATGTTTGAAAACTATTTTTGTTTTCCATTTTTTGAAAAAAAGAAACAGAAAAATAAATGTGTTTGATAATTATTTCTTGTTTTTTGTTTTTTTTTTCTTGTTTTTTTTGCAACAATTTATATATAGTATAAAAAATATGTGCGTGTGTCGTACATTAAACATAAGAAAAAATATTTTATCGAAAGATTATGTCATTTAGTATAAAAAGTCTTGTTAACAACTAAAATATAATAATAAAGTTGTACCATGTCTTTTATATGTTGCACAAATTGGATCGTTACTGTCATCTCTAACTCAACTTATTTGTCTTAAATGATATCGAGTCGAATCCAACTTAATTATATAATTATGTAAATATTGTGCTTGTAAAATATTAAAGTTAAGCTAAATGAATGTCTTAGTAAGAAATGTTTATATATTGTAAAATTCTACTGAGTTTTTTCTAAAAAAAATTCAACTAGATTTCAGATCATATAACTAAACTAATATATGAACACCATATTATGAAAATTAATACTAAATAATACAAAATTTCTTCACAAAATATCTTTATCCAAAGTCTACAATGGTAACTAGCTTCCTAGCTTTTCAGGGGTTTTATAGCATTGATTTTGCAGATTTTGGTTGTTCAAATTTAGATCAAATAAGTAATCGAACTATCCACAAGAATTAGTCTTAGTGGCCAGATCGCGTTGAACTTGGAGAGCACGGACATTTCTCAAACAGAAGGTTTCCAACTCGAGGTAACCGAAGGAGGAGAGGGGGTTGATGGTTTCAATTGCGAATCAAAAGAAATTAGCAAGAGAAGTTAATTTAGTTGAATTCATTATTAAAAGAAAATCTAGCTTGAGTTAAACGGAATTCCCTATTCGATGTATTCGCTTATGCCTTCATCCTTATTAAATTTCTAGGTTACTTTATTCATCTAACCAAATCAATTGAAAAACCCTATAAATTTGTCCTAAGTAACCAATTGATATCAATCAAACCGATGAGAAACATATACTAAATCTAAATTAATATCAATTGTATTAAGATTTAGGGTTCATTACGTACAATGATTAGTTTTAATTTCAAGCGCTTACCTAATTATTCACGCAAATTCAATTATAGGTTAGATTGATCAATGCCTATTCAAATAGCAAGCAACCTTAACCTATTGCTTCAACAAAGTGGTAATCAAGCAATACCCAAGCATCTGAAAACAAGATATAAATCCATTAAAAAAAATTGAATTAACAACCCTGAAAATGTAATTAAAAAAATCACAAATACATTGAAATATAAGAAAGCGTAAACAACCCAAACGAGAATAGAGTACCTTAGCCTCTCTTCCACACGGAGAATGATAACGTGCATATAAAACCAGTGAAAATTACTCAGAAAGCAGAGAGAAATTCATCCATTGGTGGTTGGAATGGATGGTAGTCTGACCTAGGCAGCGTACATAATTATATAAAGAAACGATGCGGCAGCGCAGTGCTAAGGCGAAACTATTGCACGGATGAACTTCAGAGCATGTAGGGCTGTATGCTTTTCGTGGAAATCTGACCATTAGAGCAATTGAATTCGATAAAAAGACAAGACGTATTATTTGGACTTGTATGTAAAAGATTAAATTGATTGGATGCATAATTATTATTTTACAATATTGCGTATACTTTATAACATATCAACATATTTTAAATACAATGATTACCAAATTTTTTTCTTTCTTGCCCCTAATCGCAAGCTCCATTACTGTAACCTCCCTCTTCTTGGCCACAATTTTTTAATTCTAAATTAGGCTTTGTTCATGTCGAATTCCATCTAATTTTTTTTGTTTGTATTAATTCGGTTGGGTGTTACCATATATGAATTGTATTAGCGGTGCCGGTATATTATATACAACTAATACAATTCTTTTTTTTTTTTTTCTTTTAAAAAACAAGTTAAGCAAAGATTTTTCATAGAAGTTTTTCCATCAGAAATCTTTGCTTTACCTTTGTGCCAAATAAAGTTACGGAATAGAAAAAAGATCATCATCTTCCGCATTAATGTGGCAGCTCTGTGGTCTATTTGGAACGAACGAAACGACATGATTTTCAAGAGTAAGCATTGAAGTCTCATCAATCTTTGGAAAGATATGTATTCTCGCTGGAGTTTGGTCTCACAGTCACAAGTGAGGGATCAGATCAGGAGGTGCACTCAATCACCTCAACTTATTTATGGTAAATAAATAAGTTGTAATTATCCTAGGTTTGGCCCATCCTTACTGCGCTCATAATTATAAAAGGAGGATTATTTTTTGAACGAATTCCTATTGGGGGATCAATACGATGCATGTAATTAGGCATCTCAACTAGGTTGACACACTATTAACATCCTCATCATATTCCAGGTCTAAAAACTAAAAAGCGCTTCATTGAACGAAGGAATAAGGTACAAAATGAGCTGAGGACATAGCCCAAACGTTTTTCAAAACAAGAGATTCAACCTTTTGCCATTGTTTCATATTTTTGAAAAGAATGAGGTAAAAAGGTATTGGATGCTTGTTCTTAATCTCTAATTGAGCATCAAAATTTATTTAAATTAATTAATAATTTTAATTGGACATTTAATGTACTTTTATGTGGACTTGATCAACAAAAAACGAGGCCAAATAGCTAGAGAACTACCATCACCCTTTGGAGATAGCTTTGAATAATCTAATTTTATTTATTTTGGATTGTGATTCTATACTATCTTAATCGAACAATAACATAGATAGAATATGAATGACTCTAACTGTTGATATCAAAATCTTGGAATCAACATTGAATTTATAATCTTTAAGAGAGAATAAAACAAATGCCTCGCAAAATAGAGAAACTAGTATTGGTGTGGTGTTTGGCCATCAACACTAGACGATCAAGTCTGCGATTGGTTAGAGAGAGCTAAGAAATAAAGAAGTCAGAATGTATTTTAGGATACCGCCACAAATTTCTTGAACCCTTTTGATTATATAAACAATTAATTTCATAATGGTCACTGGACTAATTGATCTATTGAATAATTAATTTGACCGTTATAACCGTTACAAATGCTACTATGACCTATTAAGTCATCCTAGTAAGGTAAAACATTTAGTCGTATTTTTACCTATAACAAATGCTATGAGACACTTGTTTCAACTCATAATTATGAATGGTTAACAAATGCATATTTGAAAATTATATGTTAATGGCAACATTTGAGAGAATTTAAAAAGGAAAAATGAAAAGAAAAAGGCCCATATAACATGTTCAAAAGATGTAAGGTCAAAGAGGCATTGGATGCTTTGTCCTTAATCCATGGCATACTAAAACATCAAAAACACATTTTAATTAATACCCTTTGACTCATATTGACATTGATAGAAGGTTATATCAATATCTATTATCGATAGATTCTATATTATCTTAATTGAACAATATGTTTTGTGACATATTCAAAATTAGTTATACAAAATCAAACATCAAAAGTTATATAGACTATGAATTGTAGAATTGCACAATGAAATCTCATATGAGCTGTTATAAAAAAAACAATATTTTAAAAATTGATAATCCACTCACATACTAATAAAACAATTCCACAAAAAAAAAAAAAAAATGTATAATACCATTTATTTTCATGTAGGTAAAAGACAATAATGTCCCTTATTTATATATATAGAAGGATTATTTTCATACTATTTACTTGTAGTACTCGAGGGGATCTTTAAAAGATACGAGTACATTGGTTGATGATGGTCGAATTTCAATTAAAGCCTTATATGTACATGAAAATAATTCAAAATCGATTATCTGCTCTAGATCGTTTATCACACGAAGGAAAATCAAACTGTCTGGTTTGTCTTTGTTATGTATGTTCACTGCAATCTTTCCAACTTCTTTCACCTTTGGGTCATCGACGTTCTTAATGACTCTTGGAGGAGTCAATCCCACTTCTGCGGAACTCATATCGCAATAATACCTTTGATATATAGATAGTTTTAGAAGATATATATATATATATATATATGTAGTAAAGTTTGTGTGATTTGTTCACGAATACTTGCAAATTTGGTATTTATATAGTTTGTGTGTGGTTCAAAACAATCTACATATTAATTACAAATATGTCTAATTCTGATAGGATGGAATCTTGTACTTTTTGGATCTAGCTTAACGGTACACACACTTCGTAGATTAGAAGATAGTTTTGAATCAATTTTTTTTTTTAATTTAGGATTTTTAAATATAGAAGAGTGGACCAACTATTTACAAGTTATAACAAAAAATTTCTACAATCCTTAACAGTGCAAATAGACGTTGATAGAAGTTCATGAACGTTCTATCTGTCTATCATTGATAGAGGTTGATACAAGTTGTCTATTGGTATCTATCAGTGATTTTTGCTATTTCTTTAAATAGTTTGACATTTTCCTAACCGGTGAAAACCAATAGAAGTTCACAGGGGTTATGTTATCTTAGGGGAAAGAAACAACTTTTTGTGAAATTATTTAATTCAAAAATAAATTAACATGATTGTTTCGTGATGTTATGGACTGTTATTTCTGAATTTAAGTTTTTAATTTGTTTAGGAGAAATTTTAAAAGCTTTATGAATTATGTGATTTTTTTTAATTTTTTTGTAATTCTATTAGAAGTATTATCAAAATCTATATACATACAAATTATCAAACAACTTTAATTTGTATGTATATATATATTTTTTCTTTTTCTAAGGAAAGAGAATATTATTTTCTTAACATATGAAAAAAAAAACGTGAAAAAGAGGAGATAACTTAAATAGATGGCAAATATGCATTAAATAAACTTTGGGCTTGTTTTATAGTTTGAATAGAATAGGGTCAAAGAATTGGATGCTCTGCCTTAATCCCTATTGGACCATTAATACTCACTTTAATTATTATCTTTATTCCTAATTAAATGCATATTCTTGCATAAACATAGTGAAAAAAACGTGAAAAAGGAGGAGATGAAGTTGTGGCTTAAATCGACTTTTGATATAAGTAAAGATGAGTGTTGGAGTCTGGAGTCCTTCTACCAGTGAATCCAAATGACATTTAGTCGCTTCACTTCGTTGCTGAGTCAGTGATTAAGCATCTCCAGTTAGCAGGAATTGATGCCAGAGCTTTGTGGGTATTATAGATGGTCAGTATAAGGTTGGGCCAAATGGCAAAACATTTATCCTTAAGGTCAAGATAATAAAGGTCACTTTTCCTGGAGGTTTTGTTCTTAAGTTGTTTGTGGCTGAAATCTTCTGGGTTTCATATGTGTTGAAGATAGGGGGATTTATGTCAGTTTACATTTCTATGTTTTAATGTCGCTTTTGTTTTTTCTATTTCTCAACACTATTCCTCGCTTGTGGGTTCTAACTCTTTCCCTCGCTTGTGCGTTCGAAATATGGAAACCCAATCGGTGGAAATAAATACTAACATACCATCTTAAATCACCGATTGACTCAAAAGCTTAAGTCGATGAGTGAAGACGAATTTAATATTACATCACTCAACTGTAAATTTGATTTTTTTTCAACTTAACCATTTCCTCCGCTCCTGGTAAGCAAGCGCTACGTAAAGTGAACTACATTCCCGATGTTTATTTAATGTTATAAGTATAATAAAAAATAATGATAAATATTATTGTTTTTTTTAGAAGATGAAAAGAAAAAGCATAGAAAAAAGTAACGAAAAGAGGAGATACCTTAAATAGATGGAAAAAGGCCATAGATGCTTTTAAGGAAGAACAATAAAAATGAAAAAGAGAAACGTTGAGGGCCAGTATTGTTAATAGATTTTTTTTTTTTAAAAAAAAAAATTAAGAAAAGAGAGGGAAAATTTTGCTAAAAGAGATAATAATAATAATAATAATAATAATAATAATAATAAAGATTGGACGTGCCCTTGGTCCCTTCATGGATCCGCCAGTATTAAGGATGAAGAAGGAAAAAGCACAAGAAAATTTGAAAAGACAAGAGTGAGTACTTGATCAAGCACATGGAAAACATATTGTTATTGTTTACAAATGCATAGCTAATGGTTTAATTTGGGAGGTGATGAAGGTGCTATGAATGTATCAATCAGTTCAAATATTCGTTGGATGTAACTATTGATCCTTTCCCTACGTGCTTTTGCTACAAATAGAGAACTGACCACAGAGTTTGGTATGAAATACAACCTACTACGTCTGGGAGACAAATGTGGCAGTGGAAAGATATAGTTGTCTGTAAACTAATGGTAGTTACAGTGACACTTAAATTGTCAAACCATGAGGACGATCACTTAGGCTCCTCTTAGAAAAAGCAGCTTCCGGAGCAAGAGAAACACCCTGGTTATGCTTTTATGAGAGCTCTCAAACATTTGGCGGCACATTGTCGAACCTCGAATATCCAAATTTTAAAAGAGAGTAGAACAAAATGAAGGAGATCACTAAGCAGATTGGTGCTAGTGATAGTAGTAAGGAGGAGCAGGGAAACCTTTCAGATGCTGTGATCTCTCTTACAATTTCTCTCAAAGCTGTGATCTTCAAAACATTCTTTTGATGGAAGCTAGAAAATGGAGGCAATTTTGCAAAGTGAATTGGCTTACCGATGGCGATGAAAATACTGCTTACTTTCATAAATTATGCTTGGCTCGAAGGAGTTTCAATTTCATTTCTGAAATCCAAAACACTCATAGAATTACACAACATTCTGATTTTAACATTGAAACTGCCTTTGTTGATTTTTTTAGGGGAATTTATATTGGCAATGAAGAGGATCCTTGGTTGATCAACAATCTCAATTGGAGACCCATTAGCGATTAGATGGCCATCAAATTTACTAAGCCTTTCGAGGAACATGAAATCTTTCATTGTATTAAACTTATGGGTAAAAACAAAATGCCGGGCCCTGACGGATTCACGATTGATTTCTTCAAACAATTTTGGAACATTTTCAAGGCAGATATTATGAATTTGTTCCAAGATTTTTTTCAGAATACAGTGATCAACAAAGCTGTGAATGCTACTCACATTGATTTAATCCCAAATAGGACTTCTCCTCAAATGGTGTTTGATTTTCGCCCCATTAGCCTCACCACAAGTATATATAAAATCATCGCTAAGGTCCTTGCTGAGCGGCTTAAACAGGTGCTGCCCTCTATCATTGCTGTCTATCAGTTTGCTTTTGTGAAAGGACGAAAAATCATTGATCCCATTCTAATAGCGAATGAAATTGTGGACCTTTGGAGATACAGCCGGAGGGAAGGATATATCATAGAGCTCCATATTGCAATAGCCTTCGACAAAATTAGTTGGAAATTCTCGATTACTATGCTCAGGTGAAAAGGTTTCAATAGTTGCATCTGGTCTAAAGATAAATTTGATAAAATCTTCTTTGGTTGGCATTAATGTGGGTCATGATAATCTTGTCTCAGCTCGATCTATATAGGGTTGTCCATCGGTCTCCCTTCCTCTTGGGTACCTGGGTTTGCCGCTTGGAGGAAATCCCAAATCTGCGAACTTTTGGCAGACCATCATTGAGAGAATTGATCGAAAATTTTCAGGTTGGAAACACTGTTATGTTTCCAAGGGCGGAAGGCTTACACTCATCCCATCTGGTCTTAGCAATTTACCAACTTACTATCTCTCAATCTTTAAACGCACCTGTTGCGGTTTGTAAAGAGATTGAAAAGAAAATGAGAAACATTTTATGGGAAGGGATCAAGGAAAATAAGGGCTCTCGGGCTCCTAAAGAATCTGGTGGTCTTGGAATTGACAAAGTGAAGGTGAAAAACAAAGCTCTAATCAGAAAATGGATTTGGGAGATACTTAAACGAACCAACACAACTTTGGAAGATTTTCATTGATTGCAAATATGGTATTTCCACTCCTGGCGAAATCCCACATAGATGAAAGCAATCTAGCGCTCGTGCTCCTTGGTTCCAATTTTTCAAACGGAGGCCCTTGATACTTTCAAATGTTAAATGGAACATCTGGAATGGCGCCAAGACACTTTTTTGGTTCAACAATTGGAGCTCTGATAGTATTCTAAGACAAAAATTTACTCGTTTTTATGTTATATCCGACGAGGAAGATATCACAGTACAGGAGGCGTGGAATACCCGTTTATTGGGGTGGCTCCCAAACTTTAGAAGGCAATTGTTGGATAGAGAGCAGGTGTACTGGAACACCATTTCTGATGCTTGGCCATCTCCTATTGAAAGGAATTGCTCTGATATTCTTACCTGGTCCCCGATGTCAAATTGTGCTTTTTCTATTAGATCTTTTGAAAGCTATCCTATGCCAAGAACTGGTTATGTCAACATTTTTTAATATCGGATCGCTGTGGAGTAATAATCTACCCGAAAATGTAAAGATCTTATTAGGAGATGGATCATAAAAATTTAGTGCATGTTTAAATCGACCTCCTGAGTGTTTAAAAAAATATTTATAAACACTTAGAAAATCAATCCAAACACACATTTAATTTACAAGTCTAAAGTAAATGAGCTCCTTAACTTCGGTCCATTCATGACTCAACAGGAGAGTCTCGTACTTTTCGTCACGATGATTATCATCATTTTTAGCCAACAAGACAATTTTGTATTGGCTTAAATTGTTCCAACCGCTCAGTACACGACCAAATGTCAAGTGATGACCTTCATTGTTGTATTCCCCTACTGCCCATTTTGCTAGTGCTTTCACAAGTTGGTCTCCTATATGCTCCAATGGACACCAATCACCAGCAGCAGTACCCTCTAACGAACTCATATATATTATTCTTACTTATAATTCCCACAAAATTACATTTACTTACTTCTTATATGCTATGCTTTGTTTTCTGCTTCCTTTCAAAACAAAAGATAGTTTTACATTTATACTACTTCAATTTATTCCACTTTACGTTTTAACGTACTAAATAATAATAATTTTTTATTTGTGGAATCTAATTCGTGTAATTCCTTAAGTTTTTACGACCCTAATAGGGGTTTTGCATCCATTACCATAATTTTGAATCCTACAATTAATTAATATCACGTTTCCATATATATAAGTATCCTTAATTCACTACATATTAGTTAAAATGAGTATATAGCTCCATTGACATAGTGTTTGTATTATAAAATTATCTAGATAGCTAGTTATTTCGTTGTTTTTTTTTTTTTTTGACCAAATTGTTTTTAAGAAATTAAAGTTTTTGTTTTCATCCCAATATCGATCCTCGTCGAGATGTTGCTGGATTATTTATTGAAACCATTGATCAAAAGGTTTTATTTGTAAAAGGCGAAAAACTTTTAAGTGCTATCAGTAACCCTTAAAAAAAAGTTAGAAATATATAAAATTAAAAAATATAGTTGAATTCAAATAAATTTTTATGGAAAAAACATTATGAAATAATATAAGCTAGTCTGATTAGTCTAAAGTCTGCATAGTTTTCATTTTACAAAATATATAATTTTCAGGGAAAAAAAAAGTCTGCCTAAAGTTTTTGGGAATAAAAAATAATAATAAACAAAAGAAAAAGGAAAAGAAAATATATGACATGACATTTTTTTAGATAAGATATAGGCCATGTATTAAGTGACATGCTTTGGATAACGTAGTTGTCTACTTGATTATGTATACAATTTCAAGGGCTTAGCTTAATTTTTGGAACTAAAGGATTGGATTGAGGTCAAGTGATAACACCAAAAATATATTATCTAGCTCCGTTTAATTTGAGCTCGTTCCATGATTTTACGATCTTACTTGACTATTTTATAGGTTTTGAGCAATTTGAGGGTAGAAATAAGTGTTGATATTGATTTGGAGCTTAATTGGGCAATTACAAAGTCATACGGCATCAACCGTGAAGCAAAAACAAGGACCAAAGAAGCATATTTAGCTTCTACTTTTGGCGCAGCGACTCCCCCATGGCACCATGTGCGGCGTTATAAGGCCGAATGGGTCATAATCTGTGAAAAGCATATGACACCGCAACGCTGCTTTAGAGCGTCACAACACTCCAAACTTTCTTCTCGTACATGTTTCCTTCAGCGCTGCGAAGTGGTCCCTTGTGCTGCAAAATTTTTGTTGTGGTTGGGGGGGGGGGGGGGGGGGGGGGGGGGGGGGGGGGGGGGGGGGGGGGGGGGGGGGGGGGGGGGGGGGGGGGG
>JBBPDJ010000023.1:6974689-6995293 GCA_037974625.1 Cucumis cinereus | reverse complement strand
TCTTGGAAAGGTTTCCTTTGGCGTTGTGAAGTGGTCCCTTGGGTGGAAAAATTTTTGTTGAAGTTTCCCCCCCCCCCCCCCCCCCTTGTTATAGGAAATTATTCAACTTAAGAAACTAAAAGTGCTCCCTGCGTTTGACCCAGACTTTACCACTAGAACTAGTTCTTAGTGCGTAATTCGGTTATTATTTGATCTGGATTTGGATGACAAAAATCTGTCGATCATTAAACACTCAAGACGTGTTATCATATTTTCCTTAGTTCGAGATTATTTCTTATTTTTACGTGTTTATTTTGTTGATTTATATGTCTTGAGCGCACTCAAAAGGTAGAACATAACATTAGTGATGAAATGGACTAAATGAGTAAAAAAATGGAATTTAGTTAAGGAAAAAATTTGGATGCATCCGGGTACTTCTTCATCTCTCCACCACATAAAAATGAAATTAAAAATTACTTTTTTAAAAAACAACTTTTAATCTTGTTTTTGTGTGGTGAAGAGATAGAGAACATGTAGAATCCTTGCCTTTTAATTAATTCAAACGGAAAAAGAGTAGGTGGAAATGATGATTTTGCCCATGGATACGGCACAACAATTCCTAGTTATATGCACTGCGCCCCGGGCTGCCTTGCAGAGATCAACGTAGATTTTTGCCAAACCAAAGATGATGGGCACACATGCACACCCGCAGTGTGCCACACCAAAAATATCATACATATATATAAAACTAAGACACAAACACAAACATGAAACATATGTATATAAAACTAAGGATGATAGACTTTTTATTTTATTATATAGATCCCATTAGTAGTTGGATATGCACGATAAAAGAAGGGTACATAAATTTGAGTTTACAAGTATAAAGTAAGTGAGCTTCCTGACTCGGATCCATGGATTATCAAACGCAAGAGTCTTGTAATGTTGTTCACAATTAATTTCTTCATTTTTAACCAACAATGAAAGGTGGCAGTTCTCTCCACCTCCAGACACTTCCTGGACCAAACCCTTCAACACACAGAATAAATTTCAGTTGATGCCATTCTATGCTGTATTCTGCTACTGCCCATTTAGCTATTTCTATCACCTTTGGGTCTTCAACCTCCTCCAATGGACGCCAATTACCATCACCCTCCAACGAACACATTTTGTTCTTCCTAATATTCTTAACTTACTTATAATCCCCACGCAATTATTATATTCCCTTGTTATGCTATGCTTTGTTTTGCGCAATCTTTCAACACAGAGAGTTTTAAATTTATACTTCAATTTATTCAACTTTTTCCTTTTAATGTAATAAATTATTTTTATTATTATTTTGTTTGGAATCTAATTTGGCAAGTCCTTAAGTTTAGCCCTAATAGGGGTTTTCCATGCATTGGCTTTATTTAATTAAGACGATAATTTTGAATCCTAGTTCAATAATTTTTTTTTTTGTTTTTGAAAAAAATACAAAAATCACGTGTCACCTAATCCCTTCAAAATCAATTTGAAATTATTTACATTTTTCTAAAATTAATTTTAGCTCATACCAAACAACATCATTTGAAGAAAAAATGATTTTGGCAAGAGAAATAGTGATTTTGACCATCTTAATATCACTCCCAAACATATCCAAAATCATTTCAATTGATTTTTGAGGAATTAGGTGCAATAGGTGATTTTTGTTAAGTGATTGATAGCACAAAAAATGTACTATCTAGCTCCGCTTAATTCGAGGTCGTTCCATGATTTTACGATTTATTTGGCTATTTTATAGGTTTCGAGCAATTCAAGGGTAGAATTGAGTTTTAAATCGATTTGAAACTTAATTGGGCAAAATAAAAGTCATACAGCGTCAACGGGAGCAAAAATGTGAAGTGAAAAAGCTTAATAAACTTCTGTCTTGCATCAATGCGGCGCCCCATGGCATCATGCGCGACGCTGTAAGCAGTATCAGAATCTGTGATAAGAGTCTACGCTGCAACGCTGTCTTAGAGCGTCGCACCGCTCCGAAGTGTTGTCGCGTGCAAAGTTCCTTCAGCGTCACGACGCTAATAGTAGTAAAATATTAGTTGTTAGGATTTGAATTTGAATTAGTTAGGGGTATTTTGGTTAATCGTTAATCTGTTATTAATAATTTTAAAATTCATTTTGCCATTTTCATAATTTTAAAACATTTTTGCTAAATCAAAATGAAATGTCTTATTTTGTCATTTATCTTGTTGACCCTAAATTTTAAAGGTCTAGAGATCAATGGACGTATTCGCATATCTCAACTACATTAAAATATCCTTAGCATCTTCATCATGCTTCAGTCCAAAAAGAATGCATCGATAGTGAAAAGATATAAAAGGGTCCAGAAGCCCATAATTCAAAGCAAGAGATAAACATAGGCTAGAGGAAAGCCATTAACCTTATGATATTTGTGAAATATCAACAAAATTGTTAGACGAGAGATGGATAAACATTAGAAATAACATGGTGAATTAACGGGAAAAAAGAAAAGAAAAACATTCGTAGCTATCAAGTTAATTAAAGTAGAATATAGGAATTAGATTCGTTTAAAGAAAAAAAAAGAAGAAGAATTAATATGTTGTTATATAAAGGTGCATAGAGAGAAGGCAAAAACTCAAGTGATCAATCCATAGAATTAAACATATTAAAAATATCAATTTAAGATCATGTCGTCGGACTTGGGAGAACCTGTAGGAGTGCATGCAGGTAAGAAGTACGACACCCGCTCGCGATCAGGAGCCTTCAGATCCATTAACAACTGTGCAAGTGACAAAGTTGTAGTACAAATTGCCACATGGTCGTTGACTGTGATCGCAGCAAAGATTGGGACTGAGCTCAGGCTTAGTATTGTGGTGAGTGCTTCTATTGCTTTGTTTACGAAGGGCAAACTGTATCGCCTTACAGTTCAGGCTGATGCTAAAACCTCTAATGGCGCTTGGATTGCTCAAACAATCCATTGTGAAGTTTGGCTCCCTAATGTTGGTAGTTGGGAAGTTAGATCCCACCAGCTCTTAACTTAACGACGAAGACTGTGTTTTGATTTGGTTGACTTTCTAAGCCTGTTTAAATAAGTGTTTGTAAGTACAAAAGAAAAAAAAAATGTTTGTAAACTATTTTAGAAAGTCAATTCAAATAAACACTAAATCCCACCGCTAGTACTACTACTCTTTTTTCTACTTGATCGTGTTCATCTATATATCCTTGCCTTTCTATATCCTCAATCAATAAAATAGCTAATTACTCCTTTCATGTATATATTTGATATTTGAGTGATACATAACATTTAACTCATTTTATTACCTCGAAAGGAAGTATATCGAATGATTAATATTTAAATTTTATTATGTGTCCATATATACAAGAATAATATATAGTTTAGTAGATACATGATTGAAGAATCTCTTATTCTGACCACCACAATTATTTCTAAATTACTCAACATTTTTTACTCTTGAAGTTTAAGGTTGTTAACGATTTTGTCGTCGTTGTCAATTTTCTGGCTAGCGGGTGATATTATAAAATATATGTCAAATTTGATCTTTTTAAGTATCTAATTGTTATATTTTATAAATGTTTTTTTCTCACGACTTAATAAAGAATGGAGCTCTCTTATTCACGAATTAAAATTGTGTAGTATTAAAATCTTATAACTTTTAAAACTTTACACAATATGTGCAAGACACGTAGTATCAAACTAAGAGAATATTGAAGTAGAGAGTAGAGAAAGAAAGAGGAAACATAAAGAAGTAAATGGGTAATAACGATTTTTGTTTAGAATGGTAAGGGTATGTTTTATTGTATTTTTTTCTTTTTTAGTTGTTGAAGTGTCTTAAAAAATTTAAAGTTCAAGAATATTTTTGATACAGAACATTATTAGCTCTTTCATCTAAAATTAATGGTAAAAGTATTTTTGGATTTTTATTTAGGATGTTTACCGGTATTTACTTTTGACACAAAGATATGTAAATTCGGGGTATTTAGTATAGTTTAGGCTAGAATAATGCATATGAGATAATATTTAAATTAGATTATATACGATAAGTTGTCATGAATTGTATATCAATCAAAAGCAATAAACATGAAATCCTCAAACACACAATAATATGATCATAATCATTAGAAACAGAATTAAGTCCAACAATTACAATAATAATCCAGTTTGAAAACTCACAAATACATTGGAATAGGGAAGAGATCCTAAAACCCAAGCTAGAAAGTGTTATGCATTAACCCATAATCGACATATCTGACAGTTGATTTGACCTAATATTGAGCTGTGCGAATTTATAATCGCGCGCAGCGCTGTGGCGCTACACCATTTTTCAGCATTCTGTGAAGAATGCCATGCCCTAGCGTCGTCGTTGTGCCACTCTCACCTGAGGGCAGAATTGTCATTTTCTCTCTCGTTTGAAGCCTGAGATGTCTTTTCTAACTTCTTAATTGCTCAAAATTAACACCCTAACGACCCATAACGCTCTGAAATGCTTGTATTACTCGAGATCCTACAAATATAAACATTTAAGCTCATTAAATATCATAAATGGACAAGATTAGAAGCAATAAGTGATGTCAGTAGGTGCACCCAAACATCTCCACTAGGTGAACACATTCTTAACACCCTCATCATCTCCCAATCATTAATGTTCAAAATGAGTCCAAACGAGATTAAAACATTTAATAAACCAAAACAAGGCTAGAGTTAAGCCTACACAAATAAGAGAATTAGACATTACAAAATGTGTTAATATTAATGGCTGAAGAGTCTATTTAAATGAGATCAACCGGCAGTGAGAGTGCAAAGGTCTTCCCATAGATTAGTAGAGTTTATGTGATATCCTTAAAAGTACAATTCTTTCTTTCGTTCCAAAGGGTCCATAAAACTGCAATAACCGTACAAAGGTCTTCACAAAAAAAATGGAGTTATCTATGTTGTGCCATCCCAAATGATTAGCCACCCAGGCCCATAATTTAGTAGCGATCGATCTACAAAAAAAAAGAAGTATTTTCTGGAACCTTTTTACAAATTCATCCCTTTCACATCGATATCAAACCTATGGAAACATGGAAATATCGACAAGTCAAATGAAAATTTAATAAATATTATAAATAGCATGGTTGAACTGTGAAAAACATTCGAAGTTATCTAGCTAGTTAATTAAAGTAGAATATAGGAATTAGATTCTGAAAAAGGTCAAAAAGAAGAAGAGAAATAATATGTTGTTTAGAGTGGAAAAACAAGTAGGAGTATTATATAAAGGTGAAAAATGGTAGAAAGCAAACTTAGACTAAAATGAATTAAGATATCAATGTCAATCTCTTGGGGGCAAGTGTAGGAGGAGTTTTGCATGTGGGTGGACAAAAGCCAGAGGGAAGTTTCAAGCAGGGCTACCTCATTGAACCTAGCTTTCTATCCCATTAAGAATTTGGGCCACAAACTTGTGATAGAAATTGCCCAATTTTGTGGTGGGAGTGATTGGTGTAAAGGTTGGGATTGAGCTCAAGTTTAGGGTTGTGTTGAGTGGTACACTCTTGGGTTGTTTACAAGGGGCAAACTCTATGGGTTTATGCTTGGGGTTGATGCCAAACTTTTTGTGTCGTTCAAACATAGATGAAGTTGAAGCTTGGGTCCCTCATATTGGCAAGTGGGAATGTGAATCTTACAACCTTTGCTCAACTTAATTACTACTTTACTTTCTATATCAAATCTAATTATCTCATCACATATATCAATCATGCTCGTCTATATCCTTGCTGTTCTATCCTCAAATCAATGAAATAATTAAGTGATTGCAATCTTATATTTATCTTATACCATTCATCAAACTAACTAAATAATGTTATGCCTACCTAGGATAAACATCATTCAATCCTAAAGTTATATGTTTGTCGTCCATTTTAATTAAGAGTACGTATATCACACCCAACAACATTTTATATGTACACATAATCGCAAATTGATTATATGTCTGCTTTTGACAATATTACTTTCATCTATTGATTTGTAAGGAATAAGATTCTCTTGTCATGATCTCGCTCTTTTTTGCATGGTAGTGGATAAAAGAAATGTGGTTGGATTAGTAAAAATTTAAATCTTTGCATGGAAATGAGAAAGAAAGGAAAATGCAAAAATGAGCTAATTAGATTCAATCTCAAATAAGCTCATACAAAATAAAATCTAGTTACTCTCTTTTCATATTTGATTTTTCAATGTGTGTCTTTCTCTCAACCACTTAATCTAAGTAGTGTGGATGAGACATTCTTCAATAAGAGATGAAGTTTATCTACTGAACTATATCCAACCATATAGTTTAGTTGATAAACTTCATCTCTTATTCTCACCACCACAATTATTTCTAAACTCAATATTTTAATCTTGAAGTTTGAGGTTATTTTCTTATTGTTGTCAATTTTCTCGCTAGCTGATATTATAAAAGATTGTTAATTTGGATCTGTCTAGTATTTAGATTGTTAGTCATGATTGTTGATTTTATATCTAAAATATCTAAAACAGAGTTATTAACCTATTGAGTCAGAGAGAAGCTCGACAACAAAAGAGAGGTTAGAAAAAAGTCTTCCAGTTTAAAGCTACAGTAGATGCACCACAGAGAGGCACACCGATGAGATTGCTCCCAAGAATATTTGGACTTGAATTTAGTGTGGAGATGAAGCAGGATGTGAACAAGGGGGGGACTCAAAGAGAGTGAGAGATCAACAGAGGTTGCTTCAAAAGAGTACTCGATCCATAAAACAATAGAGAAAGGGGAAGTGATTGAATAGATGCTCCATCGTCTGCATAAAACACACCAGTTGGGGTTAAGACATAAAGAGGGATACCCATCTTGAACTTCTCCATACTATTTAGGCCTTTGTGTCTATAATGGTCCAGATGAAAAACTTGTATTTTTTCTTTACTTTTTTGGCAGAAATGAGAGGGTTAAAAGAAAAAACATGTACATTCTAATATTTATTTATATCTTGTTTAACTATCTTAGAATCATTCTCAAACAAGACTTTAAAATCTTTAGTTCTGAGATTTTAATAAAATTATTTAGTTCACGGTTCCATAATTAAATTTTAAAAAAACATTTAATTCAAGATGCCAATTTTACTATATGTTAGTAAAAGTAGGCAATTATATGGATTTGAGGTTTAAAAAGAGAACAAGAAACACATGAAGAACGAGTTGGTACACTGGAATATCTCAAATACTTTTGTAATTCAAGAATAAAAGTGTTCTACTTATTTATTTATTATGTAAATGTTTTCTTTAACTAACATGAACCACAAATCTATATTAAAGTGAGTTTAAATGAATAGTTGCTTCGTTTTTATGGGTCTTTCCCACAAGAAATTGGTAGCTATCCAATCCAAGGAATAAACAAAATATCACTAAAATATCACAGCGTGTATATCTAGGGAATAGTTATTTCAAAGTGAATTACCCCTAAATACACTCTAGGGTTCCTTCACTTAGAGTAGTGAATCCAACGCTGTAGGGTGGACTGCTCTACATTCAGATTCAGCCACCCCACGCCACTGTGTGACCCCAAAGCGATCTTCTTCAAATTGCAGGATGAAATCCAGCAGCCAATTGCTGGCTCTGAATAACCAATCAAACAAACTCAGAATTTCATAAGAGAAGAAAGATTGTAGCGTAGAAAAGAAAGGTAGCTCCCTTTTTTGAGATCATACGTATGATCCTAATCTTTTAGATAAAATTTAGATGTGTGACTACAATTAGTCAAAGCTGCAGATTAAACAAAGAACTAGCTAAGACAAACATGATTTGAATTGTAATTCAAAATTGTTATTCGCCAATAGCGTTCATTCTTATATTAAAAAATTTTAATATCTATAGATTCAAATATCATACGGCGATAACGATTATATTTTTAATTATTAATTTGTGAATATTATTCTTAGATATTCATAACCTTTTTTTTTTTTGACTTTTTGTTACATTTTTCAAAGAAATGTTTTAAAATTCATACTTAATATATGAACTTAAAATTATAAGGTATTGCCCCCTACTTCAAGACAATTATATAGTAGTTTCATTTTGTCCCAATGTCACACCAAAAATACCTTTTAATTTGGGTTGGTGTGACATAATTTTGTTTCAATGTCCCACAAAAAATAACTTAAAAACAATTATATATTAATGTTTCAAGCCTTAATTTATATTTATATTTTTATTTGACTTTTTAATACCTTTTCAGCAATCTTCTCTTCATCTCTTATGCGTAGATTAAAAGTAAATTATCTGTATTAGGAGATATCTAAATTGTCTTAATTTATATTAATGCATATTAAAAGTAGGGCATATTAGTATACTATATTAGGATATTAGAAGTAAATTCAAAATTATCTTGTGTTAATAAAGCTAAATTAATTTTTTTGTTAGGTCTTAATTACTTAAGGGAAGCACACGAATTAGATTCCACAAAAAAAAAAAAAAAATTATAAATTAAGTTGAAAGAAGGAGTAGTGGAATAAATTAGATTAGTATAAATTGAAAGTCTGTGGATTGAAAGGAAGCACAAAAGATTTCATAAGTAATCAAGAGGTGTGTTGTAAGGCAAGAAAAAAAATGAGTTCTTCAGAAGTCGGGGGTTATGTTCCATGTGCGGATCCAGATGGTCCACATGTGAAAGAAGTAGCAGAATGGGCAGTGGAAGAATACAACAGACAAGGGCATCACTTGACACTCATTAAAATATTGAAGTGCGAGTCCCAAGTGGTTGCTGGAATCAATTGGCGTCTTGTGTTGGAGGCTAAGGATCACAATCATCACGATGAAATTGGTAACTATGAAGCTGTTGTTTGGGAGAAGGCATGGGAGCATTTCAGGGAGCTCATTTCCTTTAGAAAACTGTTATTGGAATGAATAATAAACCAACTTCTACTTTCTACTTGCTTTTATGCATATATATATGTACTACCCTCTATGATCAATATCTAAAAATAATGGGACAATAAAATAAAAGCTATCGTACTTGGTATGTTCTATATGTTTTTGCATGTCTTTTCTTCTGTTTTAATTATTAGGTCTTGTATGATATAGGGTAAGAGTGATGCATTAGCATTTTCCACGAGTTCATCTTTAAGACTTATAGGAGATGCAGAGGAATATTAGAGGCATGAGATGCCGAATTCAAATTTTCAATCCTGAGTCTAGGGTGTTACAAAGCACTTGGCTAACTTATAACTACGATATATAAATGGTAACATTGATGTATCAAATGTATAACATTTGGTTTATTAATTAACTGAACAATACCATATATAAAGTATATCATATATATTACTGATAGCCTAATATATATGTCGAAACATCAATATGGATTAATTCGAAATAATAAAAAATAGAAGTTTGCTTCAATATATATCTTTATGAGTTGTTTTCAAATATAACAAAATGAACTAAAATATTTAGAAATATAGCAAAATATAGAATCTATCTGTTTTTTTATGAGTAAATATTAGTAAACAGGTTAAAATATTTTTTTTGTTTATGATCTTTAAGAGTTGTTCTATTTTGATTTTTATACTTTTTGATGTACGATTTTAGTCGATCTACTGTGCATAAAAGCTAAAAACCGTCCCTACCATTAAAGTGAGTTGGCAAAAAAGCAGTGTGGAATAGTATCCAAAACTAACAAGATCAACAATTTTGGGTTAAACAATTAATCAGTGGGTTTGAATTTTTATTTTTCTTGATGAAGAGGAACTAATGGACTTGAGCTTATTTCTAGATTTGACTTCTGCCATACGAAATGTGGGAGGAAAAGACTACTCGTTGTTTATTTTAATTGAGAGAAATTAGATTATCTCTGCAAAATATAACAAACATCCGAACTAGTGGCAGAACCATGATTTTACGTACGACACAAATTCATATGAATATAATTTTAGACGCGTCGAATAAATATTCAAATCATCTAATATCGTCAAAACAATTGTAGGTTATTGACATATATATGAAAATGTTAGCAACCAAGATATTTGTAGTTTTTGATTCTCATATCTCTTACTAAATTAGAAAAAAAAAAAAAAAAAAAGACAAATTGCAAAAACCCTCCCTGAAATATGGTGTAAGTTGCAATTATACTTTTAATATTAAAAATTGAGTCCTCAAACTTATCTAAAATGTAAAATTGGACCACAAAAAACTTACATTATTGTATATATTATGTTGATTATGTAAGTTTGAGAATTCATTTTTATCATTTGTGGATTTAATTTTTATAGTGATTGTAAGCTTGAAGATCTAATTTTAACACTTTTAAAAGTTTAGGAACTCAATTATTACTGTTGAAAGTTTGAGGGTGTAATTGTAATTATTATTATAGTTTAGAAGTGATTTTTGCAATTTGTCCTAAACAAGTAATGTTAGGTTGGTTATTAAATTTTTATAAAAATAAAAATAATCTTTATATATATAAGAGAATATAACTGACTTAACAAAAGAAAAAACGAGTATTCAAGTATGTATATATATGTATGTATATATATATATATATTAAAATATACCAACACTTTATTTATTTTTTAAAATATTATATTTTCCAAATTTCTTTCTTAGACAGACGCGATTTTAATTTGAAGTACATTTTGATTTTTTCTTTATATATTGTTAAATTGTAGTCGGAGACACGTATCCCTTGACCCCTAAATAGATCTGTCTAGGAATTGGAACCAAAATATTTGCAAATAATATGTGAATTACAAATATTTACAATCAAAATTCGTTGATGAGCAATTTATAGGCCCTATTTAAAAATATGTCATTTAACATTCACAAACAAATTAAGATTATTCACTTCCATAAAATGTTATTTTGACCAATAATATAAAACATTGGCTAACACAAACGTGATTTGAATTTTAATTCAAAATTGTTATTCGCTATTGAATATAGTATTCATTCCTATATTAAAAATAAAAAAAAAAATTATAGATTAAAATATGATCATATGACAATAACAATTTTATTTTTAATTATTAATTTGTGGATATTATTCCTAACTATTCCTAACTTTTTTTTTTTTTTTTTTGACTTTTTGTTACGTTTTTCAAAGAAATGATTTAAAAATCATACTTATAATATAAACTTAAAATTATAAGGTATTGCCACCTAACCTTGAAAACAATTATATATATATTGGTATCATTTTGTTCCAATGTCACACCAAAAATTACTTTAAAACAATATTATATATTAATGTTTCAAGCCTCGAAGTCTTAATTTATGTTGCTATTTGTATTTTTGTCTTCATACTTTTATAGTAATCTTTTCTTTATCCCTTATGTGTAGATTGAGATCAGCCCCCTTAAAAAGTTAATTTTTCTTTAATAATAAAAATGGTTGTTATCAAATATAATAAAATAAATTAAAATAATACTGACAAACGACGGTGATATAGACATTGATATTTGTAAACTACTATCATCTTTGCTAAAAGAAACTACTATTATCTCTCACTAATATAGATACTGATGAACACTAATAAATGTCTATCATTGTATATCATTAATAGACTATAAAATTTCGTTATATTATTTGTAAATAGTTTCAATATTTTGTCATTTAAAACAAATTTTTCTAATAAAAACTTAATTTGTTTTTTTAAAAAAGAAAAATTTATAATAAAGTGCTTAATATTTTCTTTTCATTTTCATTGATACCAAATATAAATGACGGTGGATATATTCTTTTAAAAGTAAAGTAGTACATTAATGTAATAATTGATTAATCACAAGCAAATGCTCCATAAATTTCTTGTTTTCGGTTTCTTATTTCTACTTATTATTTCTTTAAAAAAAAATCAGAAACAAAAACATGATTTGATAATTGATTATTCTTTCTTGGGTTGGGATAAAATTTAGTACATATATAATAAAACAAGGGTTAGTTTCAAAATATAGTAGATTGAATAAAAATACTGAAAAATCTAGCAAAATATCATTATCTATCAATAATAAATAGTGACAAAGACCTTTCATCATCTATCATTGATAGACACTAATAGACAATATCAATCACTCATAAATAATGAAAATTTACTATATTTTGTAAATATTTTTACAGTTTTTTTCATTTAAAGAAAATACTTACCTAACAAATGTAAAAAGTTCATTAAATTAAAACAACTATACATCCATAGTGTTTTTACCATATTTTAATACATTTTTAGTTTAAAAATATTTTTCAAAAGAATAATAACACGATTTAATCTTTGATATACAAATGTTATCTCTCACTTTCTAGTTGACTTACATGAGTTAGTATAAATTACACTAATTATTTGTAAATTAATTGTTCAAATATAGATAGGTGCTACTCAAGATGGACATCTAAGTATTTTTCTATTCAAATTTCATTTGTTTTTTTCTCTTTAGTTTCTCAATAAGGAATGGGACCATTTCAAGAGCTCATTTCTTTAGGAAAAAAAAAAAAAAAAAACTTTTAGGAACGGTTTGGGTTGGAATGGGAATATACCTCTTTAATGAGATGAATAATAAACCAACTCCTACATTTGGATTCATATCTTTTAAGAAGTATGGAGGGTCGTGTATATATATATATATATATATATATATATATATATACAGAATAAAGACCCCCAATGATCGTACTCCCATAAATGTGTTGGATAACATGATCCAAATTCAGATGAGTACTTGTAGGAGATGAAGGAGAATGTTACAGGCATGAGGTATCGAAGTCGAATTTTGAATCCTCGACCTAGGATGTTACAAAGCTGTTTTAGAATTTTCACAACTCTTTTTAGAATGTTCAATTAGCACAAACTAAATAGTTTAGTCTATTGGATGTAAGAGAAATAGTATTAGATCTTAATCAAAGTTAAATGCTCCTGTCCACCTGTCATCCATGTTTTATTTTTTTAAAAAAAAAACAAAAAAAAAATTGTTAGTTGCACACATGGGCTAATGAACAATATATCTCTTTCACATATTTTTTGTATTGTAAAGACCCAACTTCTTCCAATCTTTACATCATGCATGCTATAGAGACCTAAAGAAAACAACCATTTTAAAACGAATGAGATATAAAGTTTGAACATCTAAAAAAAAGAAACGTTAATTTTTGAACGATTTAAACCAAAGTAATATAACTATTTGTTTAAAATACACTTCAAAAGTTGTTTGGAATGTTTTTCAAACACTCAAATTTTGTCCAAAATAACTTTTTTTTTTCTTTTTTTTTTTTTTTGAAAAAAGTTCACAATGCGAGAGAGATCAGGATGTGCATAATGACATCTCAACTAGGTTTACAACTCTTTAGTACCTTTATCACGCCCAAGACCGAAAACAGTGTCGTTAATCGATAGAAAGATACAAAGCAAACTAGAGTGAAGCTCGAAAATTTCGTGAAAAGATTACAGTAACGCATAACTCAGTTAAGCGACACATATGGCTATAATTACAAAAAAAAAAGAAAGTTTTTGGAGCACAAAAAGAGTACTAGCAAGACTTAGAATATCTTCCCAAATGTAACTAGAAGACTTTAGGTGATATAGTGATCTAAACACAGGTAAGTTAATTCCTAAAGACCTCCTGAATGTGGTTTATATATGACAATTGTAGGTAAAAAATTTAATATTAGACAATAGAGGATAAGGCAATCCTACTATTAATTAAGCAAAATGCATCTAAAGGTCATATCAGAAATTTAAAATCTTCAAATATGTTGACTTCTACACGAACAAAAGTTTATTTGAAGCATATATTTAAACTATACGTATTATTATTTAGATATCTAAGAGAAGTACACGAATTAGATTCCACAAATTAAAGAATTCATAATAAATTAAGTTGAAGGGAAGAAGTGGAATAGTTAAATTTGGAGCAGTATAAATTTGAACCCTCTTGTTTGAAAACAAAGCAGGAAGCATCCCATATAAGCCAAGTAATAAAGATTTGTGTGTGTATTGAAAGAAAGAGTAAGGTAGGAAAATGTGTTCTTCAGTACCTGGAGGTTATGTTCCATGTGCGGATCCAGAAAGTCCACACGTGAAAGCCGTAGCAGAATTCGCAATAGCAGATTACAACCAACAAGGTCATCACTTGACCCTAGTTAGTATATTGAAGTGTGAGTCGGAAGTGGTTGCTGGAATCAATTGGCGTCTTGTGATTAAGGCTAAGGATGAAAACAATTGTGAGGGAAACTATGAGACTGTTGTATGGGAGAAGTTAGGGGGTGAACCCTGGGAGCTCATTTCCTTTATCCGCCTCTTCACATGAATAAACCAACTCCCTACTTAAACTTGCTTTTATGCATATGTATGCATCTTATGAACTTCCCCTTTATCATCAATATATAAATAATGGGATTATAAAAACAAATTAGCTAATGCTATCATATCATATACTTTGTATATTCTATATGGTTTTTGCATGTCTTTTCTTCTCTTTTATAATTACACATCTTGTATGACATGGTAAGAGAGTGATACATATTCCACAAAATTCAACTTAATTAAACAAATATGATAAATATGATATATTTGAAAGATAATTACTTTGATATATCAATTGTATGACGTATATATTTTATGTTTGCTATATTAGTCAATTGTACCAAATGTAAAGTATATCAAATATATTGTTGATATACATGTTAATACACCAATATGGACAGATTTGGAATGGTTGATTTTGTGTATTGTTTTTTGTTGAGGGGACTTGATCCCTAGAGTAGCTTCGTCCCTGATAACTTATGTGCAATGCACAACAAAATATATCCAACTTAAAGAAATATATATATCTATGTTAATATTAATTAAGGGGTTATCTCAAGTGTACCTGATCATCGCTCTTGTATTATATATATTGTTAAAAAGAAAAGGAGATAGAAATTGATTTAGATAACAAAACAAATGAAGATATTAACAAATATATAAAAGTATATCTTAAGTGTACCTAATCATCGCTCTTGTATTATATATATTGTAATCCAGATAGACATGGTTAGATACCGATAGATGTTTATAAAAGTATATCATGGTCTATTAGTCATAAAAAATAAAATTTTACTTGCTTTATAAATATTTTAAATATTTTTGCTATTTTTAAAAATAACCCTAAGAGAAAATTAATATTAATTAACAGTTTAAAAGAATTTCATTAAAAAGCAACAAAAAGACTAAAAAAATTAGAGAGTAGAAGAATAATATCTACAAATTAATAATTAAAATGAAATCGCTATCACATAATACATTTTTAACGTAGGAATTATATGATCTGAAATCTTTTGAATTTTTTTTAGAGAAAATCGAGTAGAAATTTACAATATATAAATGTTTCTAACAAATACATTCATTTAGTTTCTGGCTAACACAAACGCGATTTGAATTTTAATTAAAAATTGTTATTCACTATTGAATATAGTATTCCTTCCTATATTAAAAATAAAAAAAAATATCTGTAGATTAAAATATGATCATATGACAATAACGATTTTATTTTTAATTATTAATTTGTGGATATTATTCTTCAATATTCATAACTTTAAAAATCATACTTATAAAATGAACTTAAAATTATAAGGTATTGCCACCTAACCTTAAAAACAATTATATATTAGTATCATTTTATTCCAATGTCACACCAAAAATAACTTTAAAACAATATTATATATTAATGTTTCAAGTCTCGAAGTCTATAGACATTGATATAGAAACTGCTAGAATCTGTTATTGATAGATGTTGATGAACAGTTATAGATGTCTATCAGTGTCTATCACGGATAGACTACAAAAATTTTCTATACTGTTTCTAAATATTTTCAGTGGTTTTATTATTTAAAACAATTTTCATAATAAAAACGTTAATGTTAATTAATGGGTTATCTTTCGTGTACCTGATCATCACTCTTGTCCTATATATATTGTTGAAAAAAAGAGATAAATTGATTTAGATGACGAAACAAATGAAAATATTACAAATAAAGAAAACTTATATTTTCTATGGGTGATAGATTGTGATCCAGATAGACGTCTATCACTGCACTGATAGATACTGATATATGTTTACAATGATCTATTTGTGACAATATTTATACATAATTTTAGCAGTTTTGCATTAGTTAAAAATAACCCTAAAAAAAGTTAATATTAATTAACAGTTTAAAAGCATTTCATTGAAAAGCAACAAAGAGACTAAAAAAATCAGGGAGTAGAAGAATATTCAAATTAATAATTAAAAATGAAATCTATTTTGTTTGTGGTATTCTACCACTTAAATATAGGTGGTATTGCACCAAACTGATTTATCAAATTTACCTATTTTGTTTTGGCTTTAGTTTTCGGCATGAGTTTATATCTTTGATGTTCTAATCAAAATTTGTGTACCATCGTACTGTAATGAGTTTTGTCGTATGTTAGATAACATTTGTGTCCATGAGTATCAGAATGGGTCACTATTGCTTCTGATATTTTGATCCGGATTTCTTCAAATGGAAGGAACCAAAGAAGGTGTGGATCTACCCCAAGTCGCCCCAATGTTGGATAGAACAAATTATGCCTATTGGAAAGCTTGTATGATTGCTTTCCTCAAATCCATCGATAAAAAATCCTGAAAAGCAGTGGTTAATGATTGGTGATTTCATCTGGTGGTCACTAAACAGACTGGTGTTAAGGGCACCTAAACTGGAGAACGATAATTTAACTAATGAAGAAAATGAAGCTTCTATATACGAAATTCTCATTAATCACATAATTTTTTTTAATCAACTGGTGTGCTCAACTAGCATTTATACAAGGATGTTTTTTCTGAACAAGATACTAAAAAAAATGGATCAATAAGTGCTTCGAAACATCTCAACTAGTTTGACACATTCTTAACACCCTCACATCATACTCCGATCTAACCTATGCATTCAACCTAAAAAGCAGAGTTATTAACCAATGGAGTTAGAGAGAAGCTCGACAACAAAATAGAGGTTGGAGAAAAGCCTTCCAATTTAAAGCTATAGGAGATGCACCCCAGAGAGGCACCGATGAGATTACTCCAAAGAATATTTGGACTTGGATCTAGTGTGGAGATGAAGCAGGGTGTTAATAAGGGGGAACTCAAAGAGAGTGAGAGATCAACAGAGGTTGCTTCAAAGAGTGGATTCCATAGAACAATAGAGAGGGGAAGTGATTGAATAGATGCTCCATCGTCTGCATAAAACACACCAGTTAGGGTTAAGACATAAAGAGAGATACCCATCTTGAATTTGTCCATACTATTTAGGCCTTTGTGTATCCTCATGAAAAACTTGCAGAAATGAGAGGATTAAAACAAAAAATATGTACGTTCTAATATTTATCTAAATCTTGTTTAACTATTTTTGAATCACTTTACAATTTTTAGTTAGATTTTAATGAAATTATTTAGTTCACGGTTCCATAATTAAATTAAAAAAAAAAAAAAAACATCCAATTCAAGATGCCAATTTTACTATGCATTAATAAAAGTAAGTAAATATATGGATTTGAGGTTTAAAACGAGAACAAGAAACACATGTAACGAGTTGGTACACCTAAATATCTCAAATACTTTTGTAATTCAAAAATAAAAGTGTTCTACTTTATTTATTTATATTGTAAGTGTTTTCTTTAAATAATGCGAACCACAAATCTATATTAATGTGAGTTTAAATGAATAGTTGCTTCGTTTATGGGTATTTCCAATTGGTAGCTATCCAATCTAAGAAATAAATAAAATATAACGACGCTTGTATTTAGGGAATAGATGAATTATCTTGTCTTAATAAAGTTATATTTATTTTTGAAAAAAACTTAGATGCACCCATCTAGATGCATCTTCATCTATCCACTACACAAAAATAAAATAAAAAATTACTTTTTTAAAAAATATTTTTTAATCTTATTTTTGTGTGGTGGGGAGATGAAAATATGTAGATAGATGCATCTTTGGATGCAGGATGCCCCTTACTTTTTTTTTTGTTGGGTCTTAATTACTTAAAGGGATGTACACGAACTTGATTCCACAAAAAAAGAAAAAAAAAATTGATAAATTAAGTTGAAAGAAGGAGTGGTGGAATAAATTAGAACTTTATGGATTGAAAGGAAGCACAAAACATTTCGTAAGTAATCAAGAGGTGTGTTGTAAGGCAAGAAAGAAAATGAGACGTTCTGCAATACCCGGGGGTTATGTTCCATGTGCGGATCCAAATGGTCCATATGTGAAAGAAGTAGCAGAATGGGCAGTAAAAGAATACAACGACAAACAAGGGCAGGACTTGATACTCATTAAAATATTGAAGTGTGAGTCACAGGTGGTATCTGGAACCAAATGGCGACTTGTGTTGGAGGCTGAGGATCACAAACATGATGATGAAATTGGTAACTATGAGGTTGTTGTTTGGGAGAAGGAATGGGAGAATTTCAGGGAGCTCATTTCCTTTAAAAAACTCTTATTGGAATGAATAATATACCAACTTCTACTTTCTACTTGCTTTTATGGATATATATATATATAATCCCCTTTATGATCAATATGTAAAAGTAATGTCATAATAAAATAAAAGCTACCGTACTTGGTATTTTCTGTATGTTTTTGCATGTCTTTTCTTCTGTTTTATTAGGTCTCGTATGATATAGGGTAAGAGTGGTGCATTAGAAGAAGTAGCATCTTCGTAGAATTCATCTTTAAGACTTACAGGGGATGTTTGGAAATATCAGAGGCATGAGATGTCGAATACAGATGTTGAATCTTGGGTCTGGTTCTTCTCATCTAAACTTTCGATCAAGTTGGTGTTATATCATGTTGTTTAATGATTGTGTTGGAAATGTGAAATTCTTCATTTGTTTAAGAGATAATATTTAAAATTTTATAACAGATTTATATAGTAAATTATAATTAATAAAATACTTTTACTGACGTTTTGTATAACGTCGGTAAATCATAGGTTTTTTTTTTTTAAAAAAATAACGTCAAATTTTTAGTGGCACAAAATATTGATTTTACTGGCGTTTATATACATGTTGTAAAAGGTATTTATAATAGTCACAAATTAACATTTAGCGAAATATTATATGTTGTTAAAACTATACATTTAGTAACGTATGTACAATGTCACTATAAAAATTAAATAGTGATGAACAATATGTTACTAAAAGTGGGCATTTAGTAACTCGTTTATGTCACAACTTTCGCCTTTCAGCTCCCACTTATCCTACACCTCTCAAATCATTTCACAAGTACATTTAGTGACGTGCAACCATTGCATCATTGAAACTTTTAACTACGTGGATACAACGAGAATCCTAGCAACCGCGAGGGTCAACGTCGCTAATACTTTTAGCGACGTTTTTAGTGCTTTTAGCAACATCTTTTATGCGCTACTAAAAACTAAATTTCTTGTAGTGCAAAGAACTTGGCTAACGACTTATAACTACGATATATATTAATTGTATAACTTATTTACTTTATGTTTGGTTTATTAGTCAACTTAACTATACTATATAAAAGTATGTAGTAGATGTTCCTGATAACCTAATATACATGTCAATACAACAATACGGATAAATTCAAAATAATAAAAAAATGAAAGTTTGCTTCAACATATATCTTTATGGGTTATTTTCAAATATAACAAAATGAACCAAAATATTTAGATATATCAAAATATCGCAGCCTATATGTTTTTGGATGAGGAAATAATTGTTGATAAACTTTGATATATTTTGCTATATTTGAAAACATTTTGGTTCATTTTGTTAAATTTGGAAACAAATCCTAAACTCTATGGTAATTATTTTAAATGACAAAAATGTTAATAAACATTTTCAAATATATCAACATGCCACCACTTGTAGACAATGGCCTTTTGCTATAATTGTATATATTTTAATTTGGTTCATTTTACTATATTTGAAAACATCCCTAAAATTTATAATGTTAAAAGTCCAATAAAAGTTTTTCTAAAGCAACTATCTTTTTGGTTTCATTATTCTTTGAAAATTTAAATCAACCCACGAACATTTTGGACTACTCTCACAAGATCACAACACTCTGTGTGTCTATATATATATATATATTTAAAAAAATTATTATAAATGAAAAAATTGTTTAAAACATTTATAAAATATATAGAATATAGCAAAATTTTATATTCTATCAAAGATAGACACTGATAAACTTCTATCAATGTCTACATGCACTGATAAAAGTCTGTACATGTTTATCATTTACACACAAGCACATCTCCTTTAAGAAATTTCAATTAGCACAAATAAATATATAGAAAATTAATTAGTTGGTCAAGAGCTCTTCTATGAAATTAGAAAAAAAAAAAGAAAAACCACATTCAAAGTTTCAAACTACTATTTTTAGTTTATTTAGGTGTAAGAGAAATAAAATTAGATGTTAATCGAAGTTTAATGCTCCTGTCCGTCATTATATATATTTTTTGCGACATGCATCGTTGTTTTATAAATACAAAATTATTAGTTAACAATATTGCTCTTACATTTATCTGCATATAATAAAAGTAATATGATAATTGCAAGATTAATTTTAAAAAATGTTCACTTTTACACTAACAAAATTAAAGTTTATTTGAAGCATATA
>JBBPDJ010000023.1:6961824-6974589 GCA_037974625.1 Cucumis cinereus | reverse complement strand
CAACCCAACCCGAAATATATTTTTTAAAAAATTTTGCAACCCAACCCAACCCTTACGGTTTGGGTTGGGTAATCCGGTTGATCGGGTTACCGATTTTTTTGAACACCCCTACATGTCATTTTTATTTTATTTTATTTATTTTATTGAACATTATATTAAAGGTAGAAGGAATGAGAGATACAACAAGATATCTCAACTAGGTTGACATATCTGTAGCAAACCTAAACATACTTGATACCAAAAACGATACATTATCTAAAGAAAAGACAAAAGAGAGGTAGCTAGAAAATAGCTCCAAAGTCATATTATATTAAAGAAAACAAATGAATAAGACAGTTGTTATAAATTGATATATTAATTAAGAATTTAAAAGCATTTCTTTGAAAAGGTCAGAAAAAGGACTAAAAATTGTGGATAAATAAGAATAATATCTACAAATTAATAAATTCAAAATGAAATCGTTATCATATATGATAACCTTTTTAGGAAGTGTTTATTTATTTTCCATGTTAATATTTTGCTTTTAAAAGTTAGATGACTAACTCAATAAATAAACATTTTATTCAAATAATTCAAACTTGGGAAGGCCATTTTCAAGGAGTTAATCCTATCCAACAATGAAATATTTGTCCAAATGTTGATATATTCCTCGATATATATTCAAAAATCGAAAGGTTTGACATCAATATTACATACTTGTGGATACCTTCAACATATTTTACTAATGTTTGTAGAACATAAAAATGTTATCTATTTAGTTAAATATTAATAAAATATTCATTAATAGTTTTAGAGTAACAAATATAATTATTAATCTAAGTGAATTTTATAAATTTTGTGAGTTACGCAGAAATAGTTGTCGATATATCTGTAAAATTGAATTTCGATATAGATAGTGACATTGATATTTTAATCCTTAGTCATAAGTCATAACAACGCATGAAAACATATGTGTGTTTTTTCTTTTATAATGTTTAATCAGTTGTAGAAATTTGTTCAATTAGTTTCAATTGGTTGATTTGATTTTTTGAACTCCATTGATCACCCCTAATTTTAGCATGGGTTGATAGTCATCTAGAAAACTAGGAAGAGAGCAAGAACAATGAGATGAACTGTTAAAACAGAGAATAATGGTTTTTCGACCCACAATAACCAAAGGAAAGATGCATATAACTCAATTCCTTGAATCAATAATTATTTTCTTTTCAAAAAACACTTGTGCATCTTGGGTAGCACTTATCTTTGTACATCTCATCGAATTATCCAATCAAATTTTATCCAGTGAAAAAAATTTCTTATTTTTTAATGAAATATTTTAATTGTTTTTTATGTAAGTGATGAAGAATGATACATTAATGAATATTTGTTTGGAAAAAAATATATTAATATGACTTCTAATGCAATTCATTAATGCTTTGTGAGGTGGAAGTTATTTTAGATAACCCTTATTAGCTAGAGGTATCAAACCCTCAGATCTTAAGAAAGATAGTCACACATGCATAATATATATGCCCCTATAAAGAATTCCTAGAGCTGTACATTATTCTTTAACTTGATTATCCGTCTAATTAATGTTAATGAATTAGTGCATATAACTTTACTCAATAAGGCATATATCATCAACCATAAGTTGAGAGGTTCCAACGTGGAATTAGTTGGTACATAACTCTAATCACAGCGCTGAGTTGCCAAGATTTATGTAATGGCTTCTCCAGAACAGTTGCCAATTTAAACTTTGGTAGAAATTACTGAGAGCAATGGAGGACAATATATCTGTTCTTCCACTTCCATTACAAGCCTGTATTCTTTGTCTTGGGCTCATTGGCCTAACTTTTGATATTGATAGTCCTTTTACTGTTAATTATCTAGAGTAGTTGTTTGGTATTTAGAGTTTTGGTCCTACACCTTGGCAATTCATATTGTGGTATTTGATATTAAGATAAAGTTGGATATTATGGTCTGCTTCCGTTGACGTATTCGATATTTATATTTTTCCTAGCATCCTAATTATTTGACGATTGAGAATAAATGAAAAGAGAGTTATGATGGACCAATACTTAACAAAACCAGAGCTTCTAATTTTTCTTCTTCTGAGTTCATAGAAGTAAAACTTTTCTATTTTTATGAATTTAAAAGATGTATATATCCTGAAATGAGAATCTCCTTTACATGTTTGTCAGATTCTCCTTTCTCAAAACAAAAAAAAAAAAACAAAAAAGAAGATCATTGCTCCTTCCAAATCAAAAGTATAAGAGTAGACTTGTAGATATGTGATCAAAAGAAGTCTAAATCATTATGTGCAACAAGATATCATTGCTTTATATTTCCTTTCTCTGAAGATGTGCTCATCAAATATTCATCAAGTTACAAACTTACAATTCAGGAAATCAGGTAATCAGGTCAACCTAAAAGTATACAGAATAATAAGGATGAAAGTAAGAAATTTAGAACAAATTACAAACAAGTTTATAATTATAGCCTTAAAGTGAATGTATTTGTTTCACTTTCTGGATCACATCCTTAAACTTCCTTGATGGTTCTTCATACAATATTGCAGGGTTATCAAACTCTGACGCCAAGCTTCGCTCGTCAAGAAATGCACGGAACGAATCAGCCACTGAATACGAAAGAGACTCAAGGTTATAACCTCCTTCCAGAAAAAAAACACATCGACCCTTGCATAACTCCTTTGCCAGTTGTTTAATATTGGATGCGAGCATGTAGTATGTTCCGGTCGTGAATTGCAGATTGGCTAATGGATCTAATACATGAGCATCGTACCTGCATGATTAATTAATATGAACTTGGAAATCAGCATATTAACACACTCGTACATAATCAATAGAACTTTTTTTTTTTTAGTACAAATGAATAGAACATATGCTTAAACGGTGCATGATTAAGAATATATTAAGAAAATGTCATTACACAAAAGGTTGATTGATGATTCAAGCTTATTAAATTTTCTCCATGTTGGGAACTCACCCAGCAGAGACGAGAATGATATCTGGCTTAAATCTTTGAGCACAGGGTACAATTATTTCATCAAACACCATCTTCATGGCATAATCACCTGAGCCTCCCGGTAGAGGAATATTCAGAGTTGTTCCTTCTCCAGCTCCACGGCCCACTTCATCGATTTTACCAGTTCCAGGGTAACTTCCATCCTGAATCAGAAGGGACCAATGATCAATGAAAATTATTGCCACCAAGTAAAAGAACAAGGGCGAAGTCTAGGAAACCCCAAGCCTATGCAGTTACTAATAGTCGTGCATTACAGGTTCACAGTTACTTTTTCATTGTTCATGTTTCTGATGATCACATCAAAGAATGAAAAATATATATACATTGTTCTTAAAGAAAGCTAACTTGGTGAGTTGAAAGGAAGAATATATCTGAATCGTCATAGAATGCATCACTTGTTCCATTCCCGTGGTGAGCATCAAAATCTATAATAAAGACACGTTTCAATCCATGCACACGTTGAGCATAACGAGCTGCAATAGCTACGTTCCCAAAAACACAGAATCCCATCGGTCCCTTGGGGACAGCATGATGTCCTGGAGGTCTTATCAACGCAAAACCAATTGGTGGATTCTTGTGGGTTTGTGACGCTTTGACCTGAAACCAAGTATTACGGAATATGAAACTTTAAGTACTTATGCGTATGTGAATGATTGAAAACAGGAATTAAAATCTAATGTCTCATTGCTTAAAGTAGAAAGCTTAGAATCTCCCTTCAAATTGGCAGTTTGGCTAAATATATGGGATAACATACAAAAACTATCATTAAGAAGTGACTAACGTGCTGGGTTGAGACATCACCACTGAATCAACTAAAGAAATTCCTGCTCCAGCTGCAACTAGTGATTCATGAAATGTCTGCATTGTCAACAGTATCAAAATCTCGTCATGCCAATTGTATTGCTCGAAATAAAAACATTAGCGCAAATTATCATGTGATATGTTACATATAAGATACTTGCATATCCACTCCCGATTGGTAAAACTGGAAGGCTCCATAACAATGAAAATAATCGTCCTCACTTGTATAATATGGATCTTTCCCTGCCTTAGCCAATGTGGGGCCTTCCCACGCTAATGTGGGAATTTGTTTGCGTTCCTAACACTGCCTGCTAAGTATAACAGCTTATACCAACTACCAAGAGAAGATAAAAGGGTCACATAAATGACAGGAGATGTATTGACCAATGGTGGATCCTACACAGCTACCAAAAGTGTAGCAACTCAGAACTATGAGTAACTATGGAAATGGTAAACACCATTAAAGAGAACTAGAACAAGCAAAGCAATGAATGTAAGGTTGGACCAGCAGGTAATAGAGGTTTTCTTTGTCCACTGCACATTCATAGGAAATCTGGATACATTTTGTTAAAAACATACTCACGAGGTATCTTTAAAAACAAAATTTTGATCTAATAACTGCAGATTGGAAATGATAATTGACATATTCCAACTGGCTGCAGAAGGGGGAGTGTGGAAATGGTTTAGTGGTTTTCTCACAGCAAAAGATTTAAAGATTCTCTATTGAAGAATATTCCCTTGGGATGTTCAGCAGATTCCTTTGAATGGACGGAAGCCGCTATAGTCCTTGGTATTTTAAGTTTCATGTGATAAGATTTTAGCCTGATTTCAAGACGTTAATAGCTATGGTCCAAGACTTAAGGGTCCTGACTTCGTAGAATTTAGCTTAGAGTTCATGATGGAAGGGAAAGCCCTGACTTGACTCCATTAGTGACCACCTTAAGCATACAAGTAAAAGGCTAAGTCGCTAACTTTCTATCATGGAAGGCCTAATTAGAAGACCAGTAAATAATAGTATTGTGAAATATAGACAAAGAAGCAGAAAAGGAGGCAGCAGACAAACTCACAGTGGCAGTGGCATACGTCGGTCCAGAGCCTTCAATTAAAATAAGTCCATCTCGAGAAGCCCTACCCATAGCCTGTAAATATGCAGAAAAGAATAAGATTACAATAAGACTTTAAGGAAGATGTTACTACATCAAGCATCTCCCATGGTCAGATCAGTTTGCTTCGGCTTGTCTCAAGACTTCTGGGCATGCTGCTGGATATTCTATTCAAGATTTATCTTAATTGGAATGGTTTTATTCTTCTGGTGTAATCTCGCTACTTCAATGTCTTTACTTCACTCACCTTTTTTAGCAAAATTGGAAGATTGGATAGTGTATAGTGTATATCTTCCTTTGGTATCTTAATCACAGGAAATTTTTCTGTAACTATCCTTTTCATGATATTATGAACAATTGGAAAATTCTTTAGTTTCTTGTTGGCGGGGGTCTTCCCCAGCCCAAGGCTTATTCTTTTCTCTTTTTTTTTTTTTAAAGACAAACAGGTTTTGTTCTCGATCCACTAAGGGGAAAAGCAATGCACCAAACATGGGGCATAAAAATTGACAGGAAAAAAAAGTCCCAAGGGGCAGAGAAAGACTTGTATTTTCCATGCTCACTAACTTAAAACGTTGGACTTCTCACCAGAAATTTTCAATAATTTGTTTTCAATCCTGTTACAGGCTTGAAAAAAGCCTCCATGATTTTGTGTGCACATGAATGACAAGATTGATATCGGTAAATTCGATAGATATGTTCTGGAAGTGATTTCAAATAAATTTTACATCAACTTTAGCAATAGAATGACCCCGAAAAAAAGGATATAATAGATACAAAGAGGATACCTTCTCAAGGCCGGCCACGTATGATTTTGAATGAACACTCACAATGTCATCAACTGAAGCAGGTTTGTAATTTTCAAGTTCAATGATGTTGGCGCCTTGAAACTGCAATACATTGAACCAGAAAAATGATCATGAAAACAACCGAGGATAAGAGAAACAAATTACCAAAAACGCAAGAGAGACTGTTATACAATTCTCCAATGGAAAAGAAGTTTATGAGAACAAAAATACAATTTGTTGTACAAGTTAAATGAGCTTTGCCATCTACTAAGCAATAGAAATGAAGAATCAGCTTTCTAGTGTTTTACAATATGAGATTAAGTGAGATTTATTGGCTTCAGAATCTGCTTCCCAGTGTTTTAGAATTTCTGGCTTCCAACAATTGAAAAAACCTCTCAGAATCAGGTTTATGTCATTTTAAATTGATCAACGGTTGATTTATTTTTATATAAGTAATAAGTTTTCTCATTGATGGTTACATAATATTTTACCTTAGGTGTGAGTTCCATATCTTCAAGAGCCTTTGCAATTGCAGGAACCCTGAGATGAGATTCGGGATGAGATTCCTGTTACAGAAAATTTAACAAACAAATAAATCCAAGAATAAATGTAGGGAAAAGCAGAAAGATCTTTGATGGTCCAGTAAGTTATAGTTCAAATACTGGACCTTCGCGAGACTGCTTTCACAAAATACAATGCTTTCAAGCGAATTAAGCAACCAAAATATTCTTTTCCATGGCTGTGAATGACTGTTATCTGATAAAAATGTTACCATCCATTTCAACTTAAAAGCATGGATACAGATACGACACAACAAGGACATGGTGACACATCATTTCTAAGAAATCTAAAGCATGAGCATGGCAAGCACTTGTTTCTTGAAATGTGTATCTGATCATATCATGTGTTTCTTAATCTACAAATCTAGAATCCTAATTTCAAGACTTGGAGTGATTCCTTAGCCAGACTACTAATCTAATAGTTTTTCCCAAACAAAGGAAAAGATTATAATTTGAAATTTATTTGACATGGAATATGATGAAATTTGAGACTGAAGTGATTACTCCAAGGTACTAAGGACCTCCCAAGAAACCATGAACGTTGAATAACAAATGAAAATTACCATAACACTACTTCTTTGCGAGGGATATGGACAATACATAGTCTTAAGTAGACTCGGAGTACCTTATTATGACCTGTGGCAGCAGCTACAGAATAAATCACTTTCACGTTATCATAGTTCGCCAACGGACTGTCATTTAAACTAGTTGAACAGAGTACAGCCCCTCTATTAACTTCCGAACGATATTGTGCTTTTCTCTTAGGTTCAATTCGTGAAGATATCTTCTGCAAAAACGTTGTGTTCGCCGAAGACCAACCAAGAAACTTCCGAATTCCCAACCGGGGCTTGACCAAGCAAAGGAAATTCCCTGTTCAATTTTCTCTTCAGAAATTCTTATCCAGATAATCGAATAAACTGCTAAAAAGCTTAAGAACAATCATCAAAACAAAGATGTAAAGAAAGCTCCTCATTGAAATCGCAATCCCGAGAGCGAACTTTCGTAAAAGATAGCAACCCCACTTTTGTGTAGAAACAACGAATACAGAAACGGGTAAAGACTAGGTGAAATCTGATCATAACTAAAAACAGCAGAACACCCAGATAAAATCAATTCAAGACGAGGCTTACACAAGAACCCAGACAGATAAAATCAATTAAAACCCAAAATTTAAACGTGAAATCAAATACAATCCATTAAATGCAGGAATAGGAGTTCGCGGGGAGGGAAAGATAACCTGCATAACAACACGATGGAGAGTGTTGCAGAATGCGAAATTCCATTAGAGAGAGTTCATAAACTGAAATGAATAATCAAATACACTTGGCGCCAAATATCAGGGGAAGCGCGAAGGGGTAAGATGGAGGAGCCGGAACTTTTCTATCTGCAACGTGGTTTGATTGAAGCCCACGATTATTAGCGATAACCATTGAAATTCCTTCATCTTTCAATGGATTTTCACCTTTTTTTTATTTCTAATTATTACAAGTTTAAACCTTTTCGATTGTAACATAAACTTTGATTGGCTTAGAGGATCTCATTCATGTAGATCTATGGTCTTACTCTTTCTTTAGTATTTTTTTCCCCTTTGTTGAGTAATAAAACAAATCAAGGAATTAAACAAATATCAAATTGCTAAACACAATGCTAGAGAATTTAGTTCATTGTGCATTACTTGACAGGACATGAGTAATGGCATTATATATCCGGGGGCAAGATCAAATGTCATCGACAAAAAGTTTGGATTTCATTGCTGACATAATAAGATATAGAGAATCAACAATTTTGTTTATACTTTCAATTGTAACAATCTCATATAATCCCTAAGAGAGCAACGGTCTCAACAATATCAATAAAATTTAGAGCTTTTTGGATCAAAATCAAATGTCCATCAATAGAATTATAAATAATGACTCCAAAGTCTACGACTCTCATCGTGAAGAAAGTTCCGAAAGGATACCTCTTTTCTACTTTAATAGTTTTTAACTAAAGAGATATTAGGTTCTTGTTATATGTATCGTTTTAAAATTAATGTATATTCATTATGACATTCATTGTCTTATTCCAATACGTGTAAAATAGTTTATTGGTCTACGTACAATTAAAAGTTACTATTTATAAAGTTTGACAATTTACTATTATACAAAATATTTATAATTCATTTGTAACATATAGATGATTTTAGATGAGAGAAAAAATGGAACTTCGTAACGAGTCGTGAAGAACATGAACACCTACATTGCTCAAAAAGCAAAAACAACGACAAAAATATAAACATTTGTACTTGTATAAATATGAATGCTTTTTTTCCCTCAACGGATAGTGCTGATACGATGGCTTCTTATCCGATTGGCATTGGAGTCTGAAATTAGATAATCATTTCTTTAATGGAATTTAGGGAAATATGTCAGAATCCAACAAACTTACCAAAGTCCCTCTCCTTCCCTTCATTTATATTTCGAATCCCAACAAATTTATACTCTCTTCTCCGAAGCAATTCATCAATCTGAAGCACTGTCCGTCTACAAATGGCTTTTCAAGTGAGAAAAACAACCACCAAGATCATCCCCCATTTTAGAAACGGGATGGGTTTCTTCTTGGGTTCGATGGAAATGGGTTTCTCCAATTCTTATTCAACCCATCTTCGTAATACGTCATTGCAAGCTCATAAGATCGGAACCAGAGTTTTGGGTTCTGAAAATATGCCTACCCATTTGTTTTCTCGTCGTTTTGAATCCATTAAAGTGGGAAAACAGTTGGATTCTGTCAACGATGATCGTGACAATCAGGTAGAATACACTCTGATATGGTCAACTTTGATTATTTTTCTTCCAATTTCATATTTCATATTCTTTGTTTTTATAATCCCAAATCGTTTTTAGATAAGATACCTCTTGGTTTTTTAATCTTTATCTGACGAGTGAGATTGTGTTCTTGTGATGACTGCATCTCTATAATTATTTTTCTCAAAATGGGATCTGTTGGTTGACAATGTAGCTTTAGACTTTGAACTGTATTTTTTTTTTTTTTTTTTCCTTTTCAATCTACTTGTCAACTCCCTCCTCCTTAGTATATGTTAGACTATGAGAGGAATTTCTATTTGGACTGAGAGAGTTATTTGGTAAGACTTTGAGGGGAATTTCTGTGTATCAGAGAGCGCCATTCCCTGAGTTACAAGTCAATATGGTTGTTCTTCCACTTGTGGAGTGTGGATGGTAGAAAATGTATGCCAAAAAAGAGCAGAAAAAGAGATTACTTTGTTCACTAAGATAATGTATTCTGGAAAATATGCATTTCAAAAAGAGGAGCCAAGCAACCAATCGCAAAAAAAGTAGTTCCAATCCAAAAAAAAAATAAGATCTAGAAGGTTAATCGCGAAAAGACCTGTCACGATGCGCAAAAAGAAACATAGAATCTATCAAGGCCAAACATCGCTCTGATATCCCTCCTGCCATGCTCAAATAGAGACATCCTCTCAAAGTCTTATCTTAAATCTCTCTGTTCTTCTTACCAACTGTGAACAAGTTCGTTTATCACGATATTCCATTATATGCAAGTTCCTGATGTCATCTGTTGAAAGTGAAATTTGCATTTATTGAACAAGGTTTTGGAGTTTCCGGGAGGAAAGGTAAAATTTACTTCTCAACTGAGTTTCATCCCTGATCGTGAGGAGGAGCGGATACCTTGCTTTCGGGTTCTTGATGACAACGGCCGGCCTAGTATGTACAGTAATTTTACACAGGTAATTGTATGCTGAAAATGCCCCAACTCCAAGTGCAACGATAGATATTTATGAAATTGATAGTTCTTTTCATTTAGGTGAGCAAGGAGGTTGCTATGAAGATATACCATGACATGGTTACCCTCCAAACAATGGACACTATCTTCTACGAAGCGCAAAGGCAAGGAAGAATTTCCTTTTATGTGACCTCCCTTGGAGAAGAAGCAATCAACATTGCTTCTGCAGCAGCACTGTCATTGGATGACCTCATTGTCCCACAGGTTACTTCATATCTCCTCCTCGTCATCCTCCTTAGTAATACGAGTACATTCTCATCGTCCTCACATGGAAAGAACACTATTTGCTTACACTAACATTTTATCTAATTAGTTCACGTTTGGGAGATTGGTAATTCTTAGTGTAATTCTCCCATGTCGTACAGTACAGGGAGGCAGGAGTGCTTATATGGCGTGGTTTCACTCTGAAAGAATTTGCAAGCCAGTGCTTTGGAAACAAATATGATTATTGTAAAGGGAGGCAGATGCCTGTCCATTATGGGTCTAAGAGACACAATTACTTCACTGTAGCATCAACAATTGCGTAAGATTTGAGCTCCATACGTCAAAACTGTTAACCAGATCTTCTAACACCTCAAATCTTATTACTCGTATTTTACTTTAATTTTTAGTTCTCAAATCCCACATGCTGTTGGTGCTGCATATTCAATGAAGATGGATAAGAAAGATGCTTGTGCAGTCACTTATTTTGGCGATGGAGGAACAAGTGAGGTACTGAATACTATGAAAAAATTGTAGTTAGAATGTGTGCATCTAACGTTGCCTTTGTACCGAACACTATGAAAAACTCTTATTTGGGATGCTTGATATTTTCTCTACCGGTGCTTGTAGTTCTTTATATTTGTTGCTTTGCGCTTTTCTCCTTTTTCATTTTCTTATCATTCTTTGGCATTTATGTTACTTGATCATTAGTCTCTTTTCATTTCATCAATGAAAAAATTTTGTTGACCTTACCTCTGTAGATTTTTTGAGGGGATAAGCAGTTCAAATAGAAAGTCATTCTATTAAATCTGGCTGAGTCTATAGAGTAATATTGTGTACTCTGGCTAGTTGCAAGGTTGATTTTTCTGTTGTTTCTTTTATCGTGTTACATTAGGGAGATTTCCACGCAGCTTTAAATTTTGCCGCAGTTTTGGAAGCACCTGTTATCTTTATTTGCCGGAACAATGGATGGGCGATCAGTACTCCTATTTCAGACCAGTTTCGAAGTATCTCATTCTTCTCAGTGTTTCCAGTTGTGAAGAACGTATTATGAAATTTAAATTTTGAAGTGTTCAATTATTGTGCAGGTGATGGGGTGGTTGTAAAAGGCCAGGCTTATGGAGTTAGCAGTATCCGTGTAGATGGCAATGATGCACTTGCTATATATAATGCAGTTCGAGCTGCTCGAAAAATGGCAATTCAAGAACAGAGGCCAATTTTAATTGAGGTAATAAGGATACACAAACTCTATCTCTTAATATGGATACCTTTGATGACCTGGTGTCTTTTGTTTTCATTAACAGGCTCTCACATATAGAGCTGGACACCACACGACATCAGATGATTCGACCAGGTATCGTTCAGCTGAGGAAATGGAATGGTGGAGAGTTGCAATGGACCCTGTCTCTAGATTTAGGAAATGGATTGAAAGCAATGGTTGGTGGAGTAATGAGGCTGAAGCAGAGCTTAGAAGTAGCCTACGAAAGCAGGTAAATTTTGTGTTTAGAATAAAGTCTTTTCAACGCAGCACAAACTCACACACCGGCGTGCACATGCGCACACCCACGAGAGACGATTTGAATCCAAAAAGAATAATGAAAAACAAGAACAATAAACAAGCAAAGGGACTTGACCAGAAAAGGTTACAAGAACACCATCCAATGTCAATGGTGGTCAGCAAGTTTTTAATTCACTGTGTTTTTTTGTTCCAACAGCTATTAGAGGAAATTCAGTTGGCAGAGAGATCTGAGAAGCCCCCTGTAGCAGATGCTTTCACAGATGTGTACGATGTTCCTCCTTCCAACCTCCAAGAGCAAGAGAAGTGGTTAAGAAAAACAATCAAAACACACCCACAAGATTACCCATCTAATTTTCCTCTGTAATTTGTCATTGGGTTTTAAAACACTCTGCCTTGAAGAAATATGAGAATGGTGGTGTCATTGTTTATGAATAAAGGCCATAAGGCATATTGATCTAATAATGAAGCAAGTGTTCGTTCTATGATTGGAATGTCATATCAAAGTTCTAAAATAGATTGTCAGATTAGACATAATAAAGCAAGTGTTCTTTTTTTTTGGAAATTACTACCCTCCTTTCAGCCATCAATATTGAAATATTGAGTCATTGAGAACTACTTTTTTCTTTTACATAAACTCTAACAATTTTTTGAATTTTTTTTTAAATAATGTTTTTTTTAATAAAATATGTCAAGAATAGTGTGGGTGTGAAAAAAATGTCAAAAATATGGTAGTGAAGTCGTGTACCCGGTCCACGATTATCCAAAGTCGTGAACGAGGTACACGACTCCGGTACAGGTGGCGTCGACGAAGTCAACGGCGTCAACGTGGCACTGTTGACTATTGCCATGTTGACTTCTAAAAGTAATAAATAGAAAAATATTTTTGTTATATATATATATATATATATATATATATATATATATATATAATCAGTCTAATTTGTAGCTAATGTTTATAAATTTTCAAAAATAAA
>JBBPDJ010000023.1:6900411-6961724 GCA_037974625.1 Cucumis cinereus | reverse complement strand
ATGTGTGGATTAAATAAGGAAGAAATATGAATTAATTTAAGGTTAGAGATTTTTTTTATTTAATTATGAGGGAGTCGGGGTCCACGACTTCAGTCATCCAGTCAACCAGTCAACACTCCACGTGGGACGACGTGACTGACTTCCATCAACAGTAAAACAACCCTATTTTTTAAAATAGTTTAGTCAACTACCTCTTTTTTGTTTTTTTTTTCAACCCTACCCCATTTTTGTCATTATTGTCTAAAAGTTATATATTCTTGAAATTAGCCCCAATTTTTTTTAAGGAAAACAAAGTACTTTTTGTTTTAGCATTTGTCTCTCCTAGTCGTTAAAAACATAAGAGATATCTACTTAGCAGTGAGGAGGTTGGTACTTTGCTTTTATTTTTCAGCCATGAATGTCCCCCAATCAACTTGCACCTTGCCTACAGTATCTAGTTGTTAGAAAACTTGTAAATTTAACATCTCTACCATGAAATTTGAATCCATGGCCTCATACTCTCAGGATGTTATACTTGAGTCTCTAATGGTATGATAATAAAAAGACAGCATAACCCAAAGACAAGAGCTTTATTGCTAGATTTTGTTCAGTTGAAGTTCAAAGCGGACAAATATCAGAAAAACTGATATAGTTTCAATTGAGGGAAGAGTTGAGAGGGTGGAAGAAAAGGATTCAGAGCTCAAAACAATGTGAACAGAATCCACTCCAGGGCAAGAAAAATCACAAGGTTGAAGAAGCTGTCTGTTGAAGAGCTTCTTGAACTGCCTTGAGGAGTGATGGCATTAATCTCTGGTTCGTAACAATGATACCCTTGTACAGATCCAGATATCTTCCTTTTGAGAAATCCAGTGCATTCCCGGCTGCATCCGTAACAACTCCACCAGCTTCTGTAAGAATTTTCAGCCAAAACAAAATGTCATAACAAAGCAAAACACCATCTGCATATAATGGCATAGAAAGGATGCAGAGACACATTAATTCAATATTGTTTTTCCTCAGTTTCATGTTAGTAGTAATGATTTAATAACTAAAGTCTAGTAGTGATTTAACAACTCCAAATTTTGGTTTCACCTGTAACAACAATGCATCCAGCAGCATGGTCCCAAATCTTTTCACGATATCCTTTGTGAGGAAAACGAAGGTATATGGCTCCATCTCCTCGGGAAAGGGCACCATATTTTGCTTGACTGTCGATTCTAACCGGTGGCGCTTTAACACCAAGTTTCTGTTTGGTAACTAATCATCTCAGCCAACGACAGAATAAATTCTTTTAAGGAATAAAACAAACCCGCAGAGATCAAATGTGGACCAAAAATGGCGTACTTGAGCAATGGAGCTAGTAAGATCATGCAGAGAGTGAGCAGCTTCATACGATTCAAAGAAAGATGCTTCTTCAGGATTTTCAGTGGCACTGACACTCACCTAAAGTGGAACAAAATACCTCATCTTATTTCAACTCTTCTTTCCAACTCAAGCAAAAAATTCCTGAATAAAACTACATCCAATTACGAACCTTTGTTAATGTAGAACCAGTCAGTGACTGCATATATGTTCCTGCACCAACTGTAGAAAAGAAAAGGCAACCAACGTCTCCAAGAAGAGAATGCTGATTACTGCTATTAATTGGTTCCGAGGGAAGGTTTGGACAGGCTAGGACACCCAATACTACTTTCCCATCATCAAGCAATGCCAATGCAATAGCATATTGGTCCCCTCTTAGAAATCTAAGACACACAGAAACATGCACATGATATAGATATATAAACCCATCAATATGAACTCATAAGTAAACATTCAGGAAACATGGTTAATTGGATTAAGTCAACTCCACCTCATGTTTTCAAAAACCACAAAAAAAAAAAAAAAAAAAAAAACTAATCATCCTAAAAGTTACTCACAGAGACTTATTCAAAGTCGCTTCTTAAATAAATAAGTAAATAAGTAAAACCCTAACAAATTCTTTGAAGTTACTTGACTATATATGACATTTGTGAAGATCAATTACAGGTGCAGTATAGCTTACCCCTTTGTCCCATCTATGGGATCCAAAACCCAATGTCGACCAATAGGGCCTCCTTCAGATTTCCCATTGTCAATAGCCCTGAGCACATCTTCTGCTGTTAAGGTTGAAGCACCATATGATCCCTCGCTGGAAATTGTTTCATTTACAAGCTCTGTAATGCGATGTAATGTTTCCTGGCCACTCTCGTTTCGGAGGTCTCCTGAATCCTAGAGACCCCAGACTTCAAAATTATTTTGCTGAAATAAGTCAAAGTAAATAGAATCTCCATACAAACTAGATGCTGACCTCCTCAGCTACCAATGAAAAAGGTTCAGAAGGGAGTTCCCTTTCCAGTACAAAACTAACCAGCGCCTGTGAACCTGGATAAGGAAACATAAGAGCAATAGAAATCTAGTCAACCATTGTCCTATCAAAATAACTCTTTAAGCATGCAATGAGGCACGCTGTGTAATTATTTATTTCATTCTTGAGCTAGTACATCGGGAAGGGATTTACCAGTCGTAGTAGTGAAGAAGCAGAAGATAAACTCATGATAATAAGGATTTATAACTTCCTATCTATACATTCAAATTCTTAAAGAAATTTCATACTTGAATAATTTTGGGGTTCATTCTCTAGTATTTGTCAATAATCAAGATACATAGATTGCCCTGGACAACCGCAATCATATTTATTTTAATAATAAAATAAAATACGTCAAGATATATTCGCATATTGTTTATTATAGGTATTACCATGATCTAACAACCAGACTAGCTGACTCATTGGCTTGGACAGGGTAATAACAAAATACGCATACTGAGTGAAGTGATAGAAGCTTTACGAACCGTAATCGGCCACAGTCACTGGGCTTCTATCTGATTTGGATTGAACATCAGATTGCAACAATGCCTTCTGCACTTTCTGCGACCAGAAACACCATATATAATCAGCTCAAAGAAGCAACGTATAATTAATTACAGAAATCCCCAAGAGCACAAGATTGTATAAGAAAATTTTCAAAACGTAGGAATTGCAAATAACAAAACCCGATAAAGAAGGATATGGAAATGCAGAACAAATTGAGAACTTGGGTTTAGGTCGAAAAGGGATTACATGAGCAAGGGAATCAAAATATCACATTACACTCTGAATTGCCATTTTCATTCACAATTCATAGAAAACAAGAAAGGAATTAGAAAAAAGAGAATTGCCTGGCAGAGACGAGCGGCGAGAGAGGCGGCTTTCTTGGCAGCGGCGAGCTCCTTCTCATAAGACATTGAACAAAGCGCTAACGCAACTGGAGGGTATGAGGGGAAGGAGAAGGAGGTTCTGGTGGTGAAGAAAATAGAGGTTGAAGGTTTAGAAGTAATGGAGGTCTGAACTTTGGGAAAAGTTTTCAACAAATTTATAGCCATTTCCTTCCCTCTCCCTCTCTTCGCCCCTTTCTATGCTCATTTTAAGTTAAGTTTCTTTTTTGCCTGCAACGTCCCTTTGGCTGTCCCAAGAAGAACAACAGAGTCAAGAGTAATTCATCTATCTTATAAAATTCGACAACAAAAATAATTGGTCTATCCTCCTATTTCAATATTTGTGTCGATAGTTGATTTTTCTAATATTAATGATCATCTAATTGGGATTATGGGTGTCCTACTACGATAATAGAGTGGAGCCATATCAAGATTTTGAAAATTTATGTTCTTTTTCGAGTTGTGAACATAATATATGTAATGTTAAAATTGAAAATTACGATTGAAATGAAGATTGTTGTTTAGGGTTTGACCTTTACGATGAATGAGATGATAATACATTTTAGGTCGTTGAGTGCTCTATATTGTAAGCAAAATGTTAGTTTTTATTAATTTTTAGGACTGAGTCCTTTTGCTTAATAACTTTTGAGAATTAGTCATTCGTACAAAAATCTCTCTAAACTTATCAATTTTTTAGACAAAAACAAGTCTACGACAGCTCAAATAAGTTTCTATAGTATAGGTAAATTTAATCATTTTTTTGTATCTATTTGGTCCTCCTAAGTTTAAAATTTATAAATTTAATCTTTGAATTTTGTTTTTTTTTTAAATTATGAATTTGCTTAAATACAAAAAATGAAAACCTATGATACTATTAGACAATTACACGTGAAATTCAAATTGGGAAAGTGTCAAAAATGACAAAGTGGACAAAATATTTACACTTCTAGACAAAAGATTTACACTTCATGACAAAATTAAGTGTAATCGACTTTTGTTTTTTAATAGTCTTTTGTCATAAAATGTAAATAGTTTGTTTTTTTTTATTGAAAAACATCCTTCAAAATATATATTTAATAGATCAATTAATTTATAAAACATGAATTTAATAACAAATTATAAAACATAATTATAAGTTTAGAGACATATTACACCCTCTTAAAAGTCGGAAGATCAAACTTACCAATTTTAGAGTTTAAAGATCAAACTTATGATCTAACTACTATATATTTATACTTAAAAAGAACTAATATATATATATTCAACTAAATGATGATTTCACTTCCATAATGATGATAAAATTGTTGTTATCCTCCCCTCATTACCAAATTATTTTCTTTAACTCATGGGCCAACTTGTTTTGGGCTTTACTCAGGTCAATGCAAATGGGCTAACCCAATAACAAGCCCATTGGGCTTAGGGCTCAGTCAGACCGATGATCTTAGCCTGCAGTTTTATCTCGGTCCAGACCAATGAAGAAGATGATGATTTGTGCCATTTTTTTCCTCTAAATTTGTTCAAATAATGTAATTGATTGCTTAGGGTACACAGTTTATTACTCAAACATCTTCTTCCTTTAATTCATGTTCTGTTTTTGCTCTCTTTCTCATCCATTCTCTTCACTTTGCTCTCCTCCTCTGTTTCAACACTTTATCAACGCCCACTTGTATCCAATTCAAAGCTTTCATTTCCCACAAGGAGTAATCAAGCTCGAGTTCTGGGTTCTGTCCCAAATTTGCTGAAGCATGTTCTTCAAACCAAAAACTAGCTGAGATCAGCTAGACCTGCCAAATTTGGAATTCAGTACTTTGGAGATCAGTTGTTGCATTCAGAAGTCGCGTTTCTAGCTAACATGCTCTGTAAGGACTCAAAAAGATGAATTGCTGTGGCCTTTACTCTGTTTTTCTTCTTTACCCAAAATGACCCATGGTTTTGTTTACTATATAGCTCATGTTTGTGCATTATTAGATATTGGATAAGGAAGCTTGATTAACCGTTAAATGTTTATTGGATTAATTGTTTTTCTTGTAAAAAAAAATTATGAAAAGGTCTTACCCATGTGGAAATAATGGTTTGTTTCTTGTATGAGGGATGGCGTTAAATTTCATATAAATGATACAGGACGCCTTTGGTAGAATATATGAAGGGAAAATGTGAATAATGTTTAAGCGGGAAGAAGAAAGCATACTCCATTAGTTCTTAAGTCATATCTTAATTGAACTGACAGCGCAAAGCCATGTAAATAAGTAAAGAGTATATGTAATATGAAACTGAGATAACTATGAACTGAAATTATAGTTAATGATATCAAAATAATGCCGGACGCGGATGCCTCTGGATGTTCTCAACATCTATGATTTGAGGTTGGAATTGCTAATACTAATTAGGGTTGTCATGTTGAAGACTAGGGTGGGCTAGTATGGAAGTTCCCTCGTGGTTCCTGGGAATGGGACACTAAACGCCTGTAGCATCCTCTCTCTCCCTCTCCTATGATTATATGATTATGGAATCTCATTCTTCCATGCACTGAGTTTTGCAGATTGCTAGGAATTGAAGTTTGGAAGCTACATTTCAATGGCTATCGTTGAATCAATTCTTGATCTTCAGGTACAAGATCCACCTGAGGAAGAGTTCTATTCAGCTGATTTGACTTGGACCGAGTATGGCACTGTTGATCACCATGATGAAGTTGCTTTGATTCCTTATGCCCGAGTAGATGCATTTATAATTGGCGAATGTACTAATATAGAATGCCCGACCCGGTTTCATATTGAGAGGGGAAGGAAGCGATCAAGGGGTAGCTTGAAAGAGTTCAAGGATGACGAATATTTGGAATATCGACAGTAAGTTTCATAGCGGTTCTTACATTTCTTTTTTTTTCCACTCTTTTGTTCTTCACTAAATAAATAATTTAAAAAAAAAAAACCCAAAAAGGAAAAAAGAAAAAAAGAGTTTCTTTTTCTTAGCAAAATACATTACAAAGTATTTCTAGCATCATTTGATTTTGAACAGTGCATGAAGCAGGATATAGTTGAAGAAATGTTCAGCAAATTATGGATTTAAATTTTCATATTGAAAAATTGAACTTGAGTTTTCTTTCAATCAGAAACAAAAAGAAGCGATGTTCCTACAAAGTAACCCTTAAATAAACTAGGGTTCCCTCATTGTAGTTTTCTATAAACTCTTTAATTTCTTTCATTGACACCCTGTCCCTTTTATGCACGTGTGAAGATATTGGTGCTCATTTGGTCCCGAAAATTATGGGGAAGGTGGAAGTATTTTACCTAGTAGAAGATATAGGCTTAACACTCGAAATCGTGCTGCTAGACCTCAATCAATGCGAGGTTGTACCTGCCATTTTGTTGTTAAGAGACTGTATGCTCGTCCATCTCTGGCACTCATAATATATAATGAGAGGCGTCATGTGAACAAGTCTGGCTTTGTATGCCATGGGCCATTTGACAGAGAGGCCATTGGCCCTGGTGCCAAAAAGATTCCATATATTTGTAATGAGATCCAACAACAGACAATGTCAATGCTTTATCTGGGAATTCCCGAGGCAAACATTGTTGAGAAACATCTTGAGTGTCTTCAGCGATACTGTGGTTCAAATGCAAAAGCAAACAGTCTTGCTTCCCAGTATGTTCACAAACTTGGGATGATCATCAAACGATCTACCCATGAGCTGGATCTGGATGATCAAGCTAGCATTAGCATGTGGGTTGAGCGCAATAAAAAGTCCATATTTATTCATCAGGATACTTCAGAAGATAATTCTTTCATTCTTGGTATTCAAACAGAATGGCAATTGCAACAGATGATTCGGTTTGGCCATCGTAGTCTCATTGCTGCTGATTCAACGTTTGGCATTAAGAGGCTTAAGGTGATTGAACTTGCCTTAGAATTTATAAAAACTTGTGGATATCAGTCACTTCTGATTTTATCTAAAAATTGTAGATGTTTCATCTTCCTTATGTGTGCAGTATCCCCTGTGTACACTTCTCGTGTTTGATTCTAGACAGCATGCACTCCCTGTTGCATGGATCATCACTCGCAGCTTTGCAAAATCAGATGTAACCAAATGGATGAAAGCCTTACTTGATCGTGCTCATTCTGTAGAGCCTGGATGGAAAGTTAGTGGGTTTTTAATTGATGACGCAGCCACAGAGATTGATCCTATCATGTAGGTTGACCAATCTCTCTCTGTTTTCTCTTCTTCATTTTTTCCCTTTCTAAACAGTGTAGCTTAAACATAGTTGTAATTAACATGGTCTCGTTTTCCAGGGACATATTCTGTTGTCCTGTACTTTTTTCCCTCTGGCGCATTCGTAGGTCATGGTTAAAAAATGTTGTTAGGAAATGCAGTAGCATTGAAGTTCAGAGGGAAATATTCAAGCGGCTGGGAAAATTAGTGTACAGCATTTGGGACGGAGTAGATACTTCAGTCATCCTGGAAGAATTTATCCGTGATTTTGTTGACCAAACTGCTTTCATGGAATATTTCAAGGGTTGTTGGGTGCCAAAGATTGGTTAGACTTCTATTTCAACCTATCTCTGCCCTCAGCGAAAAATAACTAAAAGTAATTGAGGAAGTACTTCCGTTTAGAAGGCTATATATTTTAATAATCGATGGGATGGCACCTATTTAACCTTATATGGACTTTGCCTTAAATTTTCTTTTTGCTAATATTTTTCTACTGTTACAGAAATGTGGCTTTCTGCGATGAGAGCTTTTCCACTTGCAAGCCAAGAGGCATCTGGTGCTATTCAGGCCTATCACATGAAGCTGAAGGCAAAACTGTTTGATGACTCTCATCTCGGTGCTTTCCAGAGGGTGGATTGGTTGGTTCACAAGTTGACCACTGAATTGCATTCAACCTACTGGCTAGATCGCTATGCTGATGAAAGTGATTCGTTTCAAAATGTCAAGGAGGAGTATATTTCTTCTACTTCTTGGCACCGTGCACTTCAAATACCAGATTCTTCAGTTACCTTGGACGAGGAAAACCACCTGTTTGCCAAAGTTCTGAGCCAAAAGGACACCAGTGTTTCACATGTAGTTTGGAATCCAGGGTCGGAATTCTCATTTTGTGATTGTTCTTGGTCGATGCAAGGAAATCTTTGTAAACATGTAATCAAGGTGAATATGGTTTGTGAAAATTGTCCGAGTTACAAACCTTCCATGTCTTTTCAATCATTTGAGGAGATATTGATGAATATGTGGAAACTACCAATGGATGATTCTGTTGCCTTGGATGTGTCAATGGCTTGGACCCATCAGATTCTCGATGAAGTTCAAAAACTAGTTGAATTAAATTCTTCAAATGATATTAGCTCTGTGGTAAACAAGCTGCCGTTGAAATGGGCTTCTGGGAAGGGAAGAACCAGTTTTAGGAAACCGTCATCTACCATTCCTTTTCCATCGGAGTCCAATACTGTAAAAAAGGCCATGCCAAAGAAGAACCAGAAAAGGAAAAGATTGTCATCAATAAGATAAATTGCCATACCTGTTTGCTGTTTTATTCCCGTTCGAAGAGTATGAACACTGGGTTCCTTTCAATACTTTGATTTCAACTCAGATGATTGTACAAGGTCTGGTGGCTTTGCTCATTTAACAAGCACAGATCACAACTAGCACAGCCAAGATTAACTAGACCTCGCTCATTATGGCATGAATATGTCCACACGAAGGTGGATCTCTCGAGTCTTGCGATTGAGCTTAGACTTGTAAAGTGTTCAAAACCATCCAAAACTCTGCCTGTCCATCTGCATTATGTTTACATAATTATGTCTCATCCTTTTCAGGTCCTTTTGATGCACATCAATTTACCAGGGATCATTTATATGGAAGCAATCCTATTTTGTTGCATTACATTCAGAGTTGATGCTCCCAAATTTTGGAGGAATCCGTATATAGAAACATTGTTAATATGATCATTTCAGATACTTGTTCATTTTAGGTAGCTTAGCTTGAATGTGAGTAGAATTATTTGGTTAGCAGTTTTTTGCCATGGTGATTTACTGATTTTAGGTAGCTACCCCAGAAACCGTAACTCTGATTTTACAGTGGTTGAGAGCCTAGTTTTTGGCCAATTATATATTGAAGGGAATACACATTAAACAGATGTACTTACATTCATTCCAATTGCTGAGAAAATAAAGTTAAAGTTGCTGGTCAGTTCGATTGGTTCTTTAGCTTGAGTATTTGATTATGTGAATTCTATCTACATGCTTCTCATCTTTTTATCACACAAAGCAAGATTAAATTTTTTTTCTTTCAAAAATTAATTTTTAATTTTATTTTTGTGTGGTAGAGAGATTAGTAAGATTCAAAATGAATGATCTTGGATGCACTCAAAGTTTTTTTCTTTTTATAGTACTTTTAATTTTTTCTGTCACTTCAAAAAGATTTTTCTTTTTCGAGTAATTAGATAGTCTCTTTGATCAATTTGGATACATTGAAAATAAAAAAATTGTTTTTATAATTAACAAAATCACAAAGTTTAAAAATAGAATCTAGATTGTCAATCAAATTAGTGAATTTGAAAATATATAACAAAACAAAATTAGTTAGCTTCAAGTTAATAAGAAAATTATTAAATTAAATTATAAATTTAGTTCATTGCCTTTTAAAAGTAAATAAATATTTACTTTTAAAATATTTAGCAATCTTATGATTTTCAATTTTGGATCTACTCATCTATTTAAAATTGAAAAAAATTATTTATTTATTATATGTAAATCCCATTTTACTATTTGTGAAATTTTCAACGTCTTGCCTATCCTTTAGTTTAAAAATACGTCCATCAAATCATGTTTTATTAAACACAAAATTAAAACTTTCCAACCTGCAAAGCACAAAAGTGAATGTTTAAGCCTTAGACACTTCCAAATTCAATAAATTTGTAATTTAACATAAATATTAGAAAACCTATTTTAAATAGCAACTTCTAAAAATATTTTTAAATATAGTAAGATATTAGAATCTGTATCACAATAAACCAAGATAGAGACTATCACGATCGATATTTTAATATTCTATATTTGAAAATAGTTATGAGTATTATTCGCATAACATGACAACAAAAATGATTGGAAAGATTTAAACCCCAGAAAAAAAAAAGTTAGTAAAATAATGACTGAAAATGAAATTGAATTTCACCAATTTTAAGATGAACAACTGAAATTTGAAGCACTCATCCAAGATTTCAAAGTGGGTCCAAAATCGAAGCTCGCCATAGAAATTTCCATGTCCGAAAACCCTAATCACAGCAATGGTTTGCCAATTGGGAGTGAGGAAATCTCACCTTATCCACACTCTCACCACAATCTCTTATCCATTTCCATCTCAACACATCTCCTCTTTTATCAGATTCCCACATAATCTCATTACCCCCCATTAACAACAACTGACCGCCATTAATTCCATCTCCAACTTTGTCCAATCACTTGCAAACCAATGGCCACCATGAATTCCAGTGTTCTGGCTTGCAACTACGCCATTTCCGGCGCTGGATCGGCTGACCTGAACTCTAAACTCACCGCCGTCCCTTCTGTTGCGTCTCCTGGGGTTATGGGTTACAAGTTGCCGGCTATTAGGGCTCAACAGGTTAGGGTTCCTGAAGCTAAGAACGAAGGAAGGAGGACTGCGCTTCTTTACCTTGGAGCCACCCTCTTTGCTGCGGCTGCGGCTGCCTCTAACTCCTCTGCTAATGCTGGAGTCATTGAAGATTATCTTGAGAAGAGTAAAGCTAACAAGGTAACTACCTATTCATATTGCCTTTATCAAATGCTCTGTTTCAATACTTTGTGATGAAAATGTGTTTGGTCTATGTTGGTGTTGAATTTTCATAGTATGTGAAATCAAAATATTATCTTGGATTTGTATCTTAAACTAGAAGTATCTATAAGGTGTCCTGAGGACCAAAACAGGGAGTTTAAGTCTTTAAGATTCATGTTGAATGTCATGCTGAAGTTTGAAGCTAAGGACTAGTGGTTTAAAAAGCCCTCCCAAGATCAAGTCCAAAAGCCTTGGGCTTTTTTATTATTTGGGAAAGAAAAAAAGTAATAATTAGGGTATTTCCTTCTCTATTAACTAAAAAGAAAAAAAAAAAAAAAAATCAAATTTCCTATGTTTAAATGCAAAATTCTTTGTTTTTAGGGTTTTTTCTTCCTCATATTTTTATTTCGTCTATGTTTTCTCTTTCTTTGTGCAGTACATTTATATATAGTGCAACTAAAAGAACGTTACTGTTTTTTTTTATACGTTGCAGACCTAGAAGACTATTGCACTTTATTGTGCTTTGAGCTTTTCAAAATACTGACTATGGACTAACATAGAAAGAGAATGTTTCAAAGTATGAAACAAGATTTAGATGAAAAGTGGTTCATGTTTCTAACCCTTTTATTGCGATTTGCAACAGGAATTGAATGACAAGAAAAGATTGGCAACAAGTGGGGCAAACTTTGCAAGGGCATACACTGTTGAATTTGGAACATGCAAGTTCCCAGAGAACTTCACAGGGTGCCAAGATCTTGCAAAACAAAAGGTTTGGACGTAGTTTTAGTTGTAATCATTATTAGTTTTTTGAATTGTTGACATAATATGAGATGGGTTTTTGTTTTGGTGAGTACTAAGTTAGTTTTATGTTCTGTTTTTTGATTGATGCAGAAAGTTCCATTTATCAGTGATGATTTGGAATTGGAGTGTGAGGGGAAGGACAAGTACAAGTGTGGTTCCAATGTCTTTTGGAAATGGTGAAGAGAAGAGAACCATTTTAAAGTCTTTGTATCCCTCACAACCATTACTCACTCTCCCCCCTGTATCTAATTTTCAACTCTTGAAAAGTGTGAAATTTCATTGTTTGCCTTTTTTGGGGAAATGTGTTCCAATTGCATTGTTTTCTTACTAGAAACCCTAGACATCTATTGCATTAACATTTGTTAGAATTCTTCATAGAAAACCCAATATCATAAATGCATTTGATTAGGCCTAATGGGAATTATCATGAGGAAGACTGCACAAAAACTCAGGGAATTGGTGTTATCCAATGTAAGCAAAGATGTATTCTTCAATGAGGGATAGACAAATTTAAGAGGAGGCAGTTGTAATTCAAAAAAATATTTTTTTTTGTGAATATAACAAAATTTTAATATAGGTTTCATAATCTATCGTAAATAGATCATATCATTAATAGGATTTTATCAACAATAGTGTCAATTATTAATATAAATTTTGTTATACACACTTAATTATTAACCTTAAAAATGCTACTAAATTACTTTAGAGTATTGAGTTATCGATATGATTGTTTTTTTATGTAAGCAAACATATATGTATGTTGAATGTGTGGACATAAAAGTTTCAACATTTTACCTCTTGGTTAGATATAGGTGTTTTTAACTCGTTTAATTAGTCATGTGTTTAAAACGGTTATGTGGAATCACAATATTTGGAATAACCACATACACTAGAGAAATTAGTCCTCGAAATCATGGAAACCAAGAAATCAACAAATAATAAGCAGGTTATTTGAGAAATAATGTCAAACAACTTTTTTAGTACAATAATTATTTGGACGTTAATCAAACTTCTAGTTTGATGAGAGAGTATATAAATTATCACTAAACTAGCAACCTCACATGGACCTGATCGAGATTACTTTGATCACTCCATTCAAAATTCTAACATGAGTTCTACACATAATTTGAACTATCTATAAATAAAGATATTGAATAAAGTTCAAGAAACTTGTTGAGTGTACCATTATGTTGAAATTATAATGAAAGCTAACTAGATGGACACATTAGTCCGTTATATCATGGAACTAAGATGATACTTTGAAAGTATAAACTAGAATCAACAAGAATTAGAAGTATTAGAATCAAAATGAACCAAAGTTAAAAGTACCAAGATCAAAGTAGTTGAATGATGTTTAAGAATTTGGTTGCCTTGAATGTTCAAGATGAGTTTTGTTTTGGGTCTAATTGTAGAGAATAGAGATCAAATACTCTATTTGCCAAGTAATTATTAGAGACAATATAACAATTAGATTCAAAGTATTAGTCGGAGTCTATCACCAATCACTAGTAGACCACAAGAGTCTATCAATAATAAAAATCTATGGTTAATTCTTTAAAATATTGCTATACACTTTCGTTGTTATTCCTAAAATTGTTATATATTATATTACCCTGATTATTACCTTTATCTACCGAATTATATTCGGAGCTTATAAATGCGTTAGCTAACCAACCGCAGGGGTTTATAACCATAAATATAGTTAGTACGATCAAATGAATTCCTCCTTACCAAGTTCAAAGGTTGGATTTTTATCATTTTTAGCGTTATCTCTGTTCAACTACTTATTGAGTGACTGAGCTACATTTCCATAGCTAAATCTCTACCTCTCTCTCTGTCCTTTTTCCGCCATGCTTTTCTCTGCATCTCTTTCTCACAACTCTTTCTCATGCCTAACTCAATTCCCACAAAATTTTAGAAGAAACCCACTTCGTTTTCACCTCATTCGAGCTGTGAAATCCACTGAACCGGAGAAGAAGGTGTCAGAGACCAAAACACAGGAGCCTCCCGTGGCTGAACCTTCAAGTTCAAGCTCCCCCACCGCCTCTCCCAAGGTTCTAAAGAAGCCCGTCTATTCGAGTGAGTTTCTTCTTCTATTCTGCTTCCAGTCTATTGGGAATTTGAGGACTCAATTTAGATTTGTTAATTTCGTTTTTAATTTGCTTTTTGTTTAGTGAAGAAGGGTCAGATTGTGAGAGTTGATAAAGAGAAGTATCTTAATAGTGTTAATGTAAGTAGTTTTCTGGACTATTTTTTGTGGCAATGAGTTACCTTTTTACAAGTTTATAAAATTAATTTAGTGCAGTCTTCATAACTTGCTTCTTTGCTTGTTGTTTCTGTTTTTATAATCCTTATATTTCCAATTCAGCTATATACTACCCGTGTCTTTCTATGGCATAGCCAAATTCAACGACAGAAGTTGAAGACATATTTTGCCATGGTTTCATGGCAGGAGGGCAGGGTGAAAGAAACAAGGAAACAAAGGAACAACCTCAAGTGTTGAACTTTAACCATTGATGAACAATGCAAGAAAATATGAAGTTGCCTAGTTTGGAATCTTATTCTTTTAGAGGAAGTATGTAGGGCGTGGACTATCAAATTCTTCCTGACTGTCTCAGTGAGCTGTGTTTGAGTTATGCTTCTCCTTTTGACCCGTCTACTTTTCCTCTTTTGAAGCATGACTGGAGAAGTGTGGCTGCAATTGGTTAATATAGAATGGTGGCCAACAGTCTAGATTATACACGAGTGTGAACAATTAAAGTGTAGGTCAACTCTGTCCAACGGAATTTCTATAACAATTGTAGGCCTGTGCGGATTCTATCTATCTCTGTAGGATTCAGTTAGGGCTCCAATTGCTGAAGTATTTGGTAGAAAGAATAAAAAAGGGAATGCCACTCTTAAGAGTCAGCTTGCTTGGCTGTGTGTACGCTTTTATAGTAAGGAATAGGATTGAGTTTGTTTGAATCTCTCCAATTGACCTAGAACAAGAATTCAACCATTCAAACTTAGTTTCTAAAGCAATAAATCATAAAACATGAAACTCTTGACCCTTCTTCCTCGAGTTAGAGTTATATGGGTCCCACTTGAGCGTTTCCCTTTTCAATGACTTCAAGTTACATAAATAACCCGGGTTGTGGTTCAAATCCTCAAAATCCTGAAATGAGGACAATAAAATTTTATAGGTAACTCCTATTATCGTAGGTAAAGTTGGACTAACTTAAGTATTTGGAGGTTGTTTGGAGACTTGGAATGTGATTAGATTAGTGGGAATCTGAGGGGTGTTGGGATGCGTGAGGAATCGAAGATGGAACAAAAATGGGATTGTGAAGTATGAAAACGGGATTGTGAAGCATGAAAACGGTGGAAAAAAGGGTTGAGTTGAAATCCGTAGGAACAAAATGAGCTTGATATTACAAATCGAGCCTAAAGCGTTCAATCCTAATGTGGATTTTGGATTACATTACAATCCAAACTCATCCCACTATTGTTCTCCAAACAGCCCCTTGATGAAGTCAATAGCTAGTTCTTCATACAAAATGAGTCAATTGCTCGTCCAATTCTCCCATGCCCCGCACCTGAATCCTCTTCAAAGAGGACATGTGGTCATCAACTTGTGTTCTAAGGCGTTGCATTAGTCCTGTGATGACCTGACCTTTGTGCTCATTTATTATTGTGAAGATTCGGATCATGGGGAAACCGTCATTGATAAAACGGAAGAAGGTGAGATAGTGTCAAGTTATCATGTCTCTCAATGCGTTGAGGTAGACTTGGATTACGACATCTTTTTCTATGGAATGATGTATAAGAAGAAGAAAGCTAATGTTTCATTTCATCTTTCTCTTTCTTGGTAGACCATTAAATAAAGAATGAGAGATTTTTATGGCTAGCCAGGGGTGTGCTATTTTCCGGGGTCTTTGGGGGAGAGGAATAAGAGAATTTTGAAAAAGCTTAATATGGAGTCTTTTGATGTTTGGTCCCTCGGGAGATACCATGTTTCTCTCAGGTTGTCGATAACAAACTGTCTGTAAATATTGGCAAACTCTTCCTTTGCTTTATTGGACTATCTTTTTGTAGTAATGCTCCCTTTTGTGTTTTTTTAATGCCCTTGTATTTTTATTTTTATTTTTTCCATTTTTTCTCGATAAAAGTTGGTTTTTATATAATAATAATAATAAAACAAGAGAACAATAGCCTAACAAAAGGTTTGATTTTGCGAGTGCTTCTCTCCCTGGCCTGTCCAGTATAAGGTATCTATCTATCTTGCCAACAAATAAAGTTTTTGCAAAAGTTCCCTCTTCCTGTTATAACAAATTTTAAAACACAAATGTTATGTTAGTTTGAACTGAAGGAACGAAATTTGATGTGCTCATTCTTCCATTGATCAAGACATATTTTTCCTAGTGTTATTGGACTGATGACAAACACTGTTTTCTTTTCTTTACCAATAGTATCTATCTGTTGGACATCCGCCTTATTACAAGGGCTTGGATTACATTTATGAAGACCGTGGCGAGGTCAGTTCATATAGATTACACTCAAGCCTGTTACAATTTATCAGGGACTTTTGATGAGTAATCCTTTTCAGTTTTGATCGTCTTTCTTCAGGTATTGGATCTTCGCATTTTCGAGACAGGAGAATATGCACTTGTGAGTAACTTTCATCTGGACTCCATGTATATATGATTCTTTGGCTTTTCTTTTTCTTTTCTGTAATATCTGTTGGACATCCACCTTTTCACAAGTTTCTTTACTACTATACTTTATCAAAGTAGTGAGAGAGAAAGGAAAATTTACTCAAGCAAAATGGATATTTCCCTTGGTTGCAAATGGATTGTTGTGTTACATTTCCTCAAAATTCTTGGACAGATTGCATGGGTTGGCATTCCAACTGCTCCAGCTTGGCTGCCGACAGAAATGCTTATAAAGGTATTTATTTAAAGTTCTTGAAATCTTTCACATCCTGTGGTCATTAACTTGTCAGTGGTCGAGTTTCGAATAAGCGAGACCATGCATTTAAACATGAGAATCATGGATAGTTGGAGAAAGCTTAGCAATATACGTGTTAAGTGAGATCTAATTAAATTTTCCTTCAACTACTAGCTTAAGCTTTTGGGTTGAACTAACGATTTATAAATATGTCAATTTCTTACATAAAAGTTACCCTTCATCAGTTAATTTCAACTTTGAAAAGTAGCAATCGTTGAACGAATTTCCTAGTGTAGCATCAATGATGCAGAAATAGCATTGGCATTCTCAAAGGAGGTGGTCAATGAAGGTATAGAAAGTAGATATTGGAATTTTTGTCATTCACTACTTTAGTTTCTTTTTTCTTCCTTTAAAGATTCATTGGGTGATTTTAGAAGACATGCTCTCTCATTGCTAACTCAAACTTTGCTCCACTCTAGAAAATATTGGGTATCCCTCCCCAGACATTATACTAATCATGTATCCTATCCTTAGAGTGCTTTTGAAATGGTTAAAATCATTTTTCTTAGATTTAAAATCACTCTAAAATGCATCTTAATCACTGAAGATCAATTCAATGTTTAATTTTACAGCATGTTTGATACTTTCAAAAATGATTTTAAACGATCAAAAGCATTTTCGAGTGATATTGAAAATGACAAAAATGATTATAACCATTTTAAAATGACTCTCACACATGATAATTCTTAGGAAAGCATCAAAGTCACTCCTTACAATACACTCATAGTCTCCCCACTAATTATTGGGAAGACTTTGCTTACCCCAAAGTCAATTCAGTGAGACAACCAAGATTTAAAATCAGGGACGTTTTGCCTATCCCTAGATCTATCCATGTAATTACAAAGTTTTTTCTCCTTTTTTTGGCTTCTTTTTCAAGTCGGTTTTTAAATTTTATTGATATTTTTGTTTTGTTATCTACTCTTTAAGAGGACTTTAAAAACTCAACTAATGTTTCTGAAATATGAGAACTTTTTTTTTTCCTGATTGTATTAACTTTTTCCATTTGAAAGACCTTGAACAGTAAAATGGGCAGATCAATATAGAATAACTTTCATTGTAAAACCATTTCTTGAATTCTGTAGTTATGATAACTTTGCTCTTTCTGACAGTCGGAGAAACTCAACTACGAAAGACTCTAAATCACAGCTTTGAATCAACGATGCTCACTTGATGGTTTATAGTTTACACTTTTCCCTTACAGTTCTGTAAAGATGTGTAATTATAATAATTCATCGCAAGCCTTTTGCAACCTTGATGCTTCTGTTGATATTTAACATCAAATTATGTATTAGAACAAAGAAAAGAAAAGTGTTTTTATGTAGAATGATAATGTAACTAAGAAGAGATGGAAGAAACCTCCAGAGAATCTTAGTTTTGAATGCCTGATCTAAGTTAATTATAGCAGGTAATAAACTAAAACTGATTATTACATGTACAGACCACTTTCCCTTTACAAGGACCAAAAAATATTGTTACAAGGTACAAGATATCTCTAATCAATTACATCATATCCCCAGTTAGAAAATTTTATCCCACCATTATCAATCAAGTACCCTTCTTTCAAATGCTGATACATGAATAACTCAAATCTCTCTTCACAATAAACTTCCAGAATTTCGATTATCAAAGCCCAATGCTTAAATATTTCTGATACACTATGGATAAAATTACACCTGGGGATGTGAGGAAGATTTTTCTTCTGTTTTTTTTCATGGAAAGTTTAGTCAAAGAGGTCTTCTTGGTGATCCAAGATGAGTCTGCACTTTCAATAGGGATGACTCTCGCAAAGGATCAAGGGTGAACAATGTGTTTGGTCTCGTGTTATATGCATATTCGTTCAAATTGTATCCACTTTGACCCACCCCCATGTACGATGTGTGAGGTGGTGAAAGATAACAACTCTGGTGTCCGGGGCCATACGACCGTAATGGACTTGAACATGGAGAGACGGGCAAGGATGTGATCAATCTTTCATTTCCCCTGCACAAAAAGCAATTGATCTCAAAGTAAGTACAAACTCAGGCCAAGAGGATATTGTAAAGGAAAGGATGTTTAGTACCTAGGACTCGGAGCTCTGGAAGAGAATGTTGGGTTTGTCACATAATCTCCATCACATATGCTTATACTTTTTCTGTTTGGATGCCGATCTAACAATGGCTGCACATTAAGTTTCAAAGGTTTCAACTTCATGGCCAAAATTTGTAATGTATAACAGATTTGCAGTTAATTTACAACCCAAGAGGTCGTTGTTTATTTCAATGCATGCTAATTTTTCGTTCAATTGAAATGTGATCAAATGTTCTTCTAAAAGCCTTCAATATACTTAATCAAAGTATTTAAATGCAAAACCCAAGTCCAAGCGATTCTAAGTTTTTGACTTTTTTCTAAAATTAAAAAGAAATGATTTCATCTTGGCTTTGTGATTCACTAAGTAAGCCAAGTGATGCGGAAAGGCTTACCGGAGTCTGGATTCCATCAAAGCTAAAGGGGAATGCATCCACAGATAAGTTAACATCAGATGCTCTTGGTGTTACTGCATCTTGAACAAAAGGGTGGTCCAGTAGTTCTGCAGCAGAAGGACGTGCCGATGGATCCCGTTGCAAACATAATTGCACAAAACTTCTAGCATCATTGGAGAGAGAGTCTGGAATTTCAGGAATATCCTTACTATTCCCAATTTTGAAAATGGCAGCCACCTGTTAATTGAAGATAAAAGATAAGTATAGTCCCCGAGGATTTAATGTTAGAAGTTAAATGAAAAATCTAAAAGCAATATTGAGGAAGATGTCGCACCCCTTCGTATTTGCTCCAAGGTGGTTTAGACGTTGCCATTTCAAGAACCGTACATCCTAAACTCCAAATGTCTACAGCAAGACTGTAGCCATTTGTATTCATCACAACCTGAAATTCCACGACGAGAAACAACTGTAAGGACAGATACGGTGCAGGTGTACGCATAAAAGAAAATGTTCAATACAAAACAGAAGAGCTTGGAGGAACATTTGTTTTTCATAAACTAGAAGACAAAATTGTGTGAATTTCCACGTTTCTTTCTTCCTTTTCATTTATTCTTCTTTTAGCACTCAGCTTTTCTTTTGTCTGTTATTTAAAGCAGAGGGAGTGGAAGGAAGTGATGGAGAGTACCTCAGGGGCCATCCAATAAGGACTGCCTTTGAAGGAAAGCATCGAAGTACAATTCGTTATCTGATTCCAACAAAAAAAAATGACATCAGAAATTCATATCCAGAAAAATAAATGCCAAAGCATTTAAATTTACATATTTTTAAAATTTGGATTGGTTAATACGAGAATAACAGAGCAACACTTTGATGCCTTCGGGAGGGGAAAGAGTTAATAAACATACATGTTTTGCCATGCCAAAGTCCACCAACTTGACCTCGCCTTTCGGATCGACTAAGATATTTGCCCCTTTGATGTCCCTGCCATGAGAAGAATATTCCATTAATGTTCAAAAGCAAAAGAGAGAGTACCCTTTATTTTACACAAGGACCCACGAGTATGAAAATAAGATTCCTGAGCAGTATTTACAACTAAAATACCTATGCACCGTATTTCTCCCATGCAAATAAGCAAGCCCGGAAAGAATCTTCCGGGTATAATTTCTTATAACAGGTTCTTTGAAGGCGCCATATTCTTGAAGTAATTTGTGAATTGAGCCGCCAGAGATGTATTCTAAGTAGACTGAGAGCGACTCTTCACCCTGATACAGCAAGGAATGAAGTGTCAAAAAGTTGAACTACAATATGATTAACAAGTTTTGTTCACAGGGAAACTTGCGTGCAGTATTGTTAAGTAGTAACCTTCAAAAGAGTACAATTGCACTTACCATTTCACTACCATAGTACCGGACAATGTTCGGATGCGACAGCTGACTGAGCACAGTAATCTCCTGTTAGACAGAGTAATTGGTCAGAATTACAACCAAGAAACAATATAGTAAAATATAAAGCCTTGAAACCTTTAAAAAAACTTCCAAAAGACAATAGGTAGAGAAGTGAAATAACAAACAAACGACCACAAACGAGAGCATAAGAATAACCTGGTTCAATTGCTTGAGACATTCCTTTGATGTTGAGTCGTCACTTATAACCCTGACCTCCTTAATTGCACACATTTGGCCACTTACACTGCAATGAATTCAAGTAAATGGATTAGAGAAGTAATAACAAAAATAAATGTGGTTCCATATCATTGACTAACAGGGAAGGAGGGAGGTCAACTACTAAGTAGTTTATTTCACATACTAAGCAACACATTACACAAGAACCAAGAGAGTAAAGCAGCATCATTTTTAGACTGGAGTATAGCTTCAATCCATTCATTACTATAAGACCATGAAAATATCTTAATCAAAATCACCATTACCTGTTAAATCCAAGGTAAACATGCCCAAATGTTCCCCTTCCTAGAAGCCTTCCTTTCTTCCATTTCGATTGTATAGCTGCGTTGTTATTGCCGATATTGATAGCTCTCGTGCTGGTCAAGGAAGAAGGGCTGGTGGGAGCACTTGGAGGAAGCGGCAGCTTATGAGTTGTAGGAGACTCAAGACTCATGCCACAGAAACGTGGGTTGAGAGGTGATGTAGGACTAGTGGGTCCTTTTGATCCTGGACCTGGACTTCTTGCTCTTGTCTCGATTCTGTTATCGGCAAATCCTCTGAATTCAAACAAATGGACTAAATTATCAAAAGAATTTCAGAGGAAAAGGTAAAAGTCATTCGTTGTGTAGCCATTACTTCTAATCTCTCACCAATAGGACTATGAGCGTCCTCTAAAAAACAAACTGTAAATTCTTTTCGTTCCCAGTTGAGAGAAACCTTATGAAGCAGTCAGAAGTTGATTTGAAAATGTTAGAAACAACGTCCAGCTGAATCCCAGCTTTTCGTAACAAGTTTAAAACAGAAACTACTTATAATAATATCAAATCAGCCATTAAAATTTTCCATTTCACCGACAAATAAACAGTGAGATAGACTGCTAAGCACACAGAACTAAACAAGAAACAGAACAAAGCTAGAGTTACAAAGATATCAAAACATGGGTATAATCAATCACAAGGCCCAGTTTCAGAAATCAAAACAGGAAGCAGGGAAAGAGAGATTAAGATCCCAACAGGGCCAAATCGATTGCAAAACTGGCTGAATTTCATTCAAAACTCTCGGTAGAATATTTCATCTTCTTCAGCAGAAAACTACAGAAACAGGGGAATTAAGTCCTTCAGGTTCATGATAGGATCTCAAATCAAACAATCAGGAACCAGTAGATGATAGTTCATCTGAAGCCAACCAAAAAATTATGCACAAACTCCAAATTCTGAAAAACCCAATATAAGCATACGAAAGTAGAACAGAATCAAGTACCGATCGGAGTCAAAAACCTTCCAAATTAGAAACCCACCTGTAAGCTCCAAATTGAAGCTGTTCTTGAGCAGATGGATGATCATCCGAAGAGCCAGAAGAGGTATCACTGGAAACCGAACTGGACCCAGATCCATTCCCAGGTCCATGATCAATACCAAGGCCAGAGGTAGCAGGTCGAGGAAGAGGAAGACTCTTATCCCCACTATCAGAGTCAAAACCAGAAAAGCCAGAAGAGGCAGCACCAGAAGAGCCCAGATCCCTGCTAGACCTGGGAGAATTACGAGAGAAAATCACAGCAGAAACCTCATCAAAGCTCCTGGGTTTGTGGGTGGTGGGGGTCTTAGGTTGAGTTTTGGGGGAAGAAGAAGAAGAAGACTTGAAGAGGTTGAGAGAAGAAGTGGGGTGATTGTGATTGTGATGGTCCTTATTTCTACTCAATTTTTTAACCCACCCAAGAGGCATGATAGGGGAAATCAGGAAAAACCCAGAAGAAAGAATTAAGAGAGGGATTGAAATAGAGGGGAGGTTCGAGGAAACTCAAAGAAGAAGAAAGAGGAGTGTTGTTGTTAAGATGGTGGATGATGATGAAGAAGAAGAAAAGTTGAAGAAGGAAGATGAAGGAATTGGGAAAATTAGAAAGAAAGAAAGAAAGGATTGGAGTGAAATGGAGGAGGAGGAAGAAGAAGGAAGGACGGCAGACGGTGGTTGGATAAAGTGGGGGAAATGACGTGGCAACTTCATGAGAGGGAAGGATTTTAAGAGAGAGAGAGAGAGAGAGAGAGAGAGAGAAAGAAAGGGGTTTTTGTTTACTGAGTTAAGAGAGAGAAAACAACCATGGAAGAGAAAGAGAAAGAGAGTAGAGCTTTGTGGTGATTTGTAAAAAGAAAGGGAAAAGAGGGAAAAAAAATGAAAAAAGGTGTGATTTTTAATTGAATTCCGTGTTGCCCAGTTGGCTGTTGGTGGCACCCAGTGAGAACCTTCTTCTTCTTTCTCTTTCTTTCACACGCACACCAAAAATATAAATAAATCCAATAAAACCAATAAATTTATTATTATTTTATTTTTAGCACACAACTATTAAAGTTTAATTAAATCTACACCATTTCTAACTTTAATTAATTTTAGTTAATCAATAAATATTACATTAAATACAAACTATTGTTAGATAATTTATGAATTGGTTTATGTTGAAAATTTTGTATGATTATCATTCCATAATATCATATTATCTTTAATCTACTATATAACACCGTTATTTCTTTTATCTTTTTAATACATAAAAAAAACCATTAAAAAATGTTACTTTTAAAATTTAAAAAAAAAATTGAAACAAAATTCAAATAGACTACCAAACAATAAAAGAAAACTTAAATTGTCTACCAAACAATTCCTTAACTACAATTAGCAATATTTATACAATGATATAATATTTTAATCAATTGAGATACGTTTAAATTTGATGCATTCAACAGAAATATTATTATTCTTTTATTTGTATTAAAAGTATTCAAAAATTAAATATATACTAAATTTCTGTCAACGTGAACGTAATTCAATTAACATAAACTTTTACTATCGACTTTAAAATCATATATTACATATATATAACCATTTCTTTGGAGTAGTAATGCAAACATTTTGAGGTTTGATATTATTTTATGTTGACTTTCAAAATGGAATAAGTCAATTAACTCGAAAGGAAAAATCCAAACAAATGGATACCTATTCAAACCTAAGTTTTTATTTTTTTTAAAAAAAATGCCATAAACTTACTAAAAAGTTTACACAGGTACTTTCCAAATCAAGTTACACAAATTTAATCACAAAATACCTTAATCTACAAAAAATAATAATAATAAATCAAATTGGTAATAATGTTTAATTAAATCCCTACCATACTACAAAAATAATATCAAAGACATGTATTAAAATTTTCACTATTTATAAGTTTAAACTTCAATTAATGAAATCTAATTTTCACTATTTATTTTTTTTAGGTAATAAACGTTTATGGTTGTGCTTATGTTTATCTTTTATAGTTCAAATACCTACATTTCCAAAAAATAAATTAATTAGATCTCATAAGATAAATTATAATATCATTTTGATACTAACTTTTACGCGTTAGAATTCAGTATCTATGGTTTCAATAAATCTTAATCGATCTATACTAGTAGTTAATCTACGAATAGTATTTCTTCTTATTATTTAGTCTATTTAAAAAGAAAAATTATTGTAAATGATAAAACTGTTGAAAATATTTACAAAATATAACAAATTTTCAAATTCTAAGACACTTATAGAAGTCTATCAATGTTTATGATTTTTAGAATTTGAAATTTTATTATATTTTGTAAATATTTTGATTCATTATGATATATTTGAAAATATCTAATTAAAAAATTATTATTTTTTTTTTTTTGAAACAACAACTACCAAAATTAGATTTATAAACCAATAGGGACTAAATTTTTTTTTTTTTTTAAAAAAAAAACTCTACATTACCTTAGATCATCATGGTATTTTAGTTCGAACAATATCTAATTGAAAAATACAAACTTAACAATATCTTTTAAGAAATTAAAATTTTGTTAAACTATTGAGATATTTATATATGTATATATACCAATAAATTTAGAAATAATTTGCAATTTGACATTATTAAAATAAAAATAAGAAAAAAAAAAGAAAAAGAATGGAACAAACCCTGACAGGGTTGACTTACGGAAATGCGTTGGACTTTGGAGAAGGGATTCCGTTGCGGAGTCTTTTTTATATTTTTATATTTTAAATTTGTAATTTGTAATTAGGAAATTTAATTGTAAAATAAAAATTGACGCTAAATTACGTCGTCAATGTACGGAAATCCCACGTCAATAAATATTCCTATGAGAATTGAAATCCTTTTCCTCATTAATTTCCTACTTATTTTAGAGAGAAAATTCCACCTTTTTTTTTTTCTTGTAGTTTTTAATTTTAATTTTTTAAGTTTTAATATGGTAAAATAAAAGATACATAATTCGTAAATTCAAATCTAGTTTAACGATGTGCTTATTCACACATTTATATATTATTATTTTTGACAGAAAAGTAAAAAATATTATTCATATATTGTATTGATCGTTATATTATTTTCTTAAGTAAGCATGTGATTTTGCTAATTAATTGCTTATTAATTTTTTTCTTTGTATGTTAGCAGTGAATATTATTCCTTTCATCTTTAATATTGTGTTCTCAACACTTTTTAGTTTTCGGTTCTCATCGTTATTAAAAATTTACATATTTTGTGTCTATACAATTATCTCCTCTAAATTTCAAATAAATGTCACATGTCATCGTGACTCGAAGGACACTCTCTTTTGCTATCATTTTGTAATTACTAAATCGGTCGTTATTGCAGACAATCATATAAGACGAAATAGTATACACATCTACAATGTCGAAATTAAATGTATTGATCATATATGAATGAGATTTTTATGTAAAGAAATAGTGTGTCTATATAGGGTCATTTTCATGAACACACCCCCACCATCTTTTTAGCATCTTAATATATAATTGTTAAGGTGGACCACTAAAAACTCATGAACCAAATTTTGACAACATATTTTACATTCCATTGTCCTACCATTTCCCTCACCCTCCATCCTTTTATCCCCTCAAATTAAAATATAATTCATGAGACAAATTAAGATGATTTAGAGTGAGTATATGTTGTCGGATTAACTAAGCTCAAGTTCAACTCTTTCGTATGCTTTGCTTCGTAAGCAAACAACATTCGAACCTCGAGAGAAGAGAGGAATGACTCGAGGATCATAACAAGCCCTTCAGCCATACTTAACACGATTTGCACTAATTGGATCGTATGGTCCAAAATATCCTAAAGAAATTAAAAAATGACATTAAACCTTATAAATAGATTTCAACCTCTTTGGAATAGCTGCAAGTAAATTTTCTCTAAATTTTTTTACTTAGAATTGGAGTATGTGTGGTGACGGCACGTTGTTATAAAAGTAACTTCTTTACTTCGTAAAGTTTATTCCCTAAGCAAATAAATTTATCGCGGTTGCACTCTTAAAAAAGTTAAAAGCTGAAATTAACTCAACATCAATATCGTTTAACAAAGACAATAATATTAAAAACGCTTATTAATTATATGACATTTAGTGTATAAGAAACACATCAAACATCAAATTTATATCATTAATAGAAACAAGTAATAATCTAAAGACTAAAGTATGGATGTGTTAGTCCATGTAAACAATAATTAAATTAAAGAGTTTTGATGACTTTTTAGATCTAACCCTTTTAAAAATAAATCAATTTCATAAAAAGTTAAAAAATAATTTAAATTAAGGACGTCGTGAAAATGGACTTTTTGACATGAAAAAAAAGTTATATTTGTAATTTTTGGAAAAGCATTATTGTTGACAAAATTGGATAGTAAACCTACACATTCCTCAATGGAATTAAATGTCAACGTAATTATTCATATTGAAATCTCCTAAATCATATATAATTAATTAATTAATTAATTAAGCATATTGATAATGGTGGGACTCACAAAAGGAAAAAACTAATCCCTCCGTTAGAAAGATGATTATAACTTTTAACAAATTATTAGCGATTGATTTGATAACAATTAAGATGGATTAATTATGAACATTTCTTTCTTTTGTCATCTTTTTTTAATTTAGACTTCATTTTTAAAAAATTACAAATTTAGAACGAGAGGAATGAATATTTGATTTTTGGCCTTCATTTTCAAATTAAATATTTAGATTTTGAACCATTTCGAAAAATAAAAATAAGTTTTTTAAAACTATTTTTGTAGCTTTTATAATTTAACACGGTTTTTCAACCATTTCAAAAAAGAAAAATAAGTTTTATAAAACTATTTTTGTAGTTTTTATAATTTAACACGTTTTTTTTTTAATAAAACAAACCTAACCAATTGGATGGTTAATTTGCATAGCAATTTTTCAAGTGTAAAATTCTCTCCCTAATGGTCTCTTTGTTTAACATGTTTTTCATAAATTTTAAAACATGTTTTAAAAATATTTTTTATTTATTGTTAATATTGTAATTAATTTATTCTCTTTTTTTTTTAATTTATTTTTAGCAATTACGTTGAGTTATATAATCATCAATTTCAATTTTACTTTTAGCTAATGTTATGATGTTAAAATTTTCTTTTATATTTATTTTAATTATTTATATAATAATATATTAAATATTACCAAATTTAATACGCAACTATATTAATTAGAGTTGTTTTCAAATATACCAAAAAAATTAGAATATATCAAGATAGACACTGATAGATAGTTAGACACTGATAGACGCTATAGATTTCTATAAATATCTATCAATATTATTATTAGTGTCTGTCATAGTTAGATTCTAAAATTTTACTATATTTATAAATATATTGAAAATTTTTATTATTTGCAATCATTTTTCTAATTATTATCCTCTTACATTTAATTACATAATTATCCAATTTGATAAAATAAAAAATATATACATGGATTAATTAATTAGCCAAAACATTTAATATTCTTATCTATAAAATAATATATGGCATCCAAAAAAGTGGCAAGTCACTGTTTGAAAGGATTGATTTGTGGCTTGACCTATAAAAGTTGCTAATTTTTGCACATAAATATTTTTCCCTTTGTTTCTTTATGAATTTAAAATAAATAAAAACCCACAATCAACTGCGTTAATTTGCTATATTCAAGCAAAATATTATGTCAATTTTTTTTCTAATTTAAAACAAACAATAAAATAAAAATAAAATAATCAGTGTGTCTAATTTCCACATGATACTGATTAACTTTTTTTCTTTTAATAAAACAATATTATTAAATTGGTTAAATTACAAATTTAGAAATAATAGGTTAAATTATAAATTTAGGTTCTCTGATTTGGAGAAAGTTAAAATTCTAGTTTACAATTAGAATTTACCCATAACGGTTCAATAAAATTTGTTATAAATAGTATATTCTATCAAACCATATAAACTATTTATAAGGTTTTATCAAATCATAATAATTAACTTCCAACTTTCAAAGTCATGCAACCTAAGTTCTAATTCTTTATTCAAACAATAAAAACTAAATATTTAATTTTACTTTTAAATTTTAACCTAAATCCAAGGTTCAAACATCACACACGCGTTATAGCTAACTTGAACCAAACTCACAAATTAACGCAATGTTTGTATTGTGGACATAAGAGTCAGAGGTTTTGATTCTGTCACATGGTAGAATTAATTTTAACCGTACACAAAAAATTTGTCACGAACTTTTGTTACTCTCTCCAGCCTCCCCCATCATATCTTTCACTTTTTAGTTTATAAAATTAAGTTTTATCAACTTAGGTATAGTTTAATCAATAAAATTTATTTTCTTAGATTAGAAAGATAGATAATATGATTTTCAAAATTTAACTAGATCTCGAAATATTCTTTAAAAAGAAAAAAAAGAACCAATTTGTTCATAAAACGTGATTAATAAAAAAGAAAAGGAAATAAGTACCAAAAGAAGATTTCAAAAAGCTTAGAATATGATTGATTTTGATTTTGTAGGCATCCTTACTTTTTATTTTTATTTTTAATAACAATAAAATAATTAAAAAGAAAAAAATTAAAAAGAAAAAAGAAAAGAAAAAAAAAGAGTGCGGTGGAAATATATAATATTAATTAATAAATTAAAACAATTGGAAGCAGCCGCGTTTGAATGAGTCAGAATGGCAGAGGAGACCTTATTGGGGACTCAGTCTTGACTCTATTTCAAGACCCAGTCTTCCACGTGGCATCCTTTTTTTAATTTTTCCGAAAAAAAACATTTTTCTAATTAAAAAATTCCTTTTAACTCCACATATTTTATTATTAAATTTTGAAGTCTTTTTTGGGTTAGTGACTTTGAAATAGAAACCTAGTAAATGATGGATGGACCATGCAATTAGAACTATTTTTCTCTCTCTATATATATTTTTAGAATATAATAATGTTTTTTAGATTACGTAAAATATCATCGAGTCAATACCAGTTTGACAATCTTCTATTAATGTTTAAATTTCATTCTTATTTAAAAGGTTCAGTTAATATTTATATACTTTATTTAGTACAATAATTAGTGGAGGATTCGAACTATAGACGTCTTGGTTATTAGTACAATGAAATGTTAGTTTGAGCTAAGCTTTTGTTGGCTAGTATTTTTATATTTTAAGTTTACTTTAAATGTAAAATTATGACTTATTATAAGTTATTTGTAGATGTGATAAACGAGCTCTATTATATCTCATAGTATTTTGTTTTAATGAGGTAGAGATTTTAATCAGGTTGAAAAATCAAAGGCACAAACTTTTGAATTTATCCATTATTTTACTGAGTTATATAAACACATGTTATGACAATTAATTAGAGTAGGTCTTAGATTTGTTATTTAAATGATGGAAGTGTATAATTGGTTCATATATTATCACAATTAAGCTTTTAATGACAGCTCGTAAGGAAGTTTGTTTACTTTAGGAATATTTAATTTATGCATTGTTTAAATGTATTTTATTTTATGTTGAGATTTTTGTTAGAACGATTATAGGGAGGAAGACCGAACTTCTTCTCTTTGGAATTGAAGGTCATGACAATGACTGTTCAACTAAGCTCACTATGACATTAAACTTTCAATTTCTTATCTCATAAGTATTTAAACATTACTTATGCGCGCAATAGATTCACGATAAATTTAAGCATTTTAAATATTAACATACGAATGAAATATACATTTTATTAGTTCTTTTTAAAGAAAAATAAAAATTAAAGAATTAGTTTCATAATTTTGAAATTTCAATAATGGGCCTTTATATTTAAAAATTCCCATCATGATTAGAATGTACCAATAAATTCTAATCTTTTAGTTTATCTGTTGTAATTAACTGCCTTTTCAACCAATTATTGATTAATAGAATCTTTTAATTTTGCTTAATTTTTATTTTATCCTTTATAATTATTAATTATTAATTATTAATCGATTGCTTAATTTTATATAAATATTAAATTTGAGAAGAATTTGATGGTCAAACTTATCCTTAGAAATTTGAAATTTTAGTAAAAAGAGTTGAAAACAAAATGGTACGAGGTTACCATTCTAAAATTCTACACAAAAAGTTTGACAAATATGGTCTAATTTAGACTCTTTAAAAACACTTTTGAATTTTAGAAAAAATGTCAAAAACAAAAATTCTTATAAAAAAAATATTATATAATTTTTTTTCCAACAAAAATATAGTTGAAGCATTGAAAACCATGTAATTAAGAATAAAGTAATCATCAAATAAACTCTTCTAGAATATTTTAGGTTACGAGAAAAACATTCAAAACTACTGTAAAACAATTAATGTGTCATTTGCTAACCATTTAGTTTTAAAATATAAAGTCTATTTCTTTTAATTTTTTTTATAAAGTTCGATTCCTAGTCAAACTCTAAATCAAGTTTAGAAAAAAACATTTCTTTTTTTAAATTTTCAAGCTTGGTACTTGAAAATACCGGTAAAAAGTAGATAACAACGTAAGAAATTTAGGAGTTGTTTGGAGGACAGTAATCGAATGAGTTTGTAATGTAATGTAATCTAAAATCTATGCCTGGATTAAGCGTTTTAAGTTAAACTCAGACTTAGTTAGGACCATAAATAATATAAAAGGTAGAAAATTATTATATATTAATTTCATGGACTAAAATATGAAAGCATGAGATGGAACCAATTATTAAGTAATAACTACCACTCAGAAAGGGGAGAGGGTATGTGGGACCCTCTTGTATGGAACAATAAAGAGAAGGAATGTGTTTGGGGTCATGAAATTGAAAATGATCTATCCTATACATTTTATCTTAAATATATATATATTAGAAAAACATTTCACTTTAAATTTAAAAATAGTTGACGTATGAAAAGTAGATTGTGAACACGACACTCTTTACGATTATATAAAAAATTAAAATGATATTACGGTACTTTCTAATTTTTACACATTAATTGTCGAGTCAATTTTCATATCATTTTAGCGAAGAAAAATATGTTTTTTTTGGAACATATGTCAAAAAATAAAGGTAAAGAAACATGTGTCGTAATCAAGTACATAATTAAAAACCTACCCTAAGATTTAGGTATATGTTGGATAGCTTAAACCTAAATCATACATATATATTTATATATAGTAACCATAAAATGATAATTTAAGGAAAAAGGATATGAATCATTAATATATCAAGAATTTTATATATTGAAAAAAAAAACTCTAATAACACCAATCAATCAATGAAATACATATGTATTATTAATTCTATCATGTCATAATAACTCTATGTGACATGCTTAAGAGTAATTCTAAAATGTCATTTTCAAAATTAATTTAGATATGTTTTTAATAATTTTAAATTAGTTAAGATAATATGAAAATAATTTTAAAAATGTAGAATTAATTCATATATCGATATTGTATTTCAAAGTGATTTTGAATATGACAAAGGTGAATTTAAAATTTTTAAAATTATTCTTAAAACATGCACATATTCTCAATTAACATGTTAAATATTCAAATCTCAACATTTATTTAAACAATATAGAGAGTGTGAGATCGAACCTCTAGCCTAAAATTGGTAGTAGATATTATGATCGAACCTTTGATCTAAAAGCATATCTTCATTAATTAAACTATTTATGAAATTATGCAATTTATACAATGAGCTGTCGCTTCGCGATTGGGTCCCACGCACAAACATGAAAGAAAAAAAAAGGTATTTTTGTTTAAAAATGAAGATTATTGGTGGATTAGGTTGTGGGGCAAAAAAATGTTTAAATTGAGACCACAAGGTGTGAACACACGGCCGCCACCTCCAAATTCCCTTCCTTCAATCTTTTCATCATTATATTTATTATTATTATTAGTATTATTTATCTATCAATTATCATAATTATTATTAAAATCAACAAAGGTAAAGGTCGGTAGGATTTTCCAATCTTCTAAATAAACATTATATTACATAAATAAATATAACTGTTTTTGGAGTTTATATAATCTAAGATCTTGTTTCTTGCATATATCTATCTTGGCAAAAAAAATGTCAATCTATGAAAAGTGATTGATAAGGTTTAAAGCTGATGTCATTTCAATGGAAGGGAATGCAGATCTTAATCATAGATTTGATTCATTCACTTAAAATGTAATGAATAATAATTACAGCAAGAGATTTGATTGTTTAAAGTGTGGTGTTATGAAGAAATCTACATTAATAAATCTGATTACCCTTTCACTAAAGATGATTATATAATTTCCACAAAGTAACATGCAAATTATAAACTTTGTCTGTTGCTCTAATAGTTGTTACAGCCATCCTATTGTTAACTTTAAGGTGTACACACACAACTGCTTCACTTGGGTTATAACTCAAGAAGTGGGTGAAGGGAGAGGAGAGGAGCTACCTAGATTCAATGGAGTAGGTTTCGGAACCTCTAAGGAATGAACGACGCCACCATATTTGGAACGACTTGCTGAGGTTAGGACACTCGGTACCACGTTTCGAGAAGAACCTACACCAGTCCATGAATAGCAAATGCTGTTGTTTCATAGGTAGAGTAAGTAATGCCTGACCCATGGCTTCTTCCAGAATTTTCATATCTAGTCCTTTTTTGCAGCGTTGTAGCCAACCGAAGTCTAGTAGCATCGGACCAAACCACGCCTGCAGTAGTCCAGACCTTGTTTCCGAACGACAATTCAATTTTCTTGTCCCTATTGCAATGAATAAGTTTGCTGAAACCCGACTGAGCTCGTACCTAACCATAGGTGAAGTGTTATCGTGCATTCTAATCAGTTCTTTCTGTTCTGCCCATATATTGACAAATTCTTCAGCCATTTGCCAATCAAGTAAAATTTCAAGCAGCCAGTTGATGGTATCTACCTCTGTTGCGATTTGTTCAATTAATGGCTTCTCGGTTATATTCTTTACACATGTTTCGGGGCAGACGGCATGGGAGGATCCCTTCAAAAGACTGACTAATGAAGCTATACAAGTATGGAAAACTGCATAAAGGTCCTCTTCACTGAGGTCCAGATGGTCTTTCTCGTAAACTGAGCTCTTGCACAGAAGACCTTTGACTAAAGATTTCAGTTCATTTCTTGCAATGGAATTCGAACACGTGGAAATAGACCAAACAAGCCTGCTGGCTATGCCTTGCTGTGAAATTACTGAATCGAGCAAGCGTAGTCTAGCCATGACATCTCTACTTGTTGCATCATCAAACTTGACTTTTATAAACAGATTCCTTAATTTCTCTTCTTCCTCCTCTGTCCAAGGCACAGCCTCTAAGTACTTTAAGCATGAAGCAACACACTTTGTGAACATGATACTTGCAGATACCTAAGTGATAAAAATGTATTACTTGTTAGTGCTGGATTTCACCGATGGAACATCAGTCATGCTTAATCTATATAATGACTAATTCAATAAGAGAATAGATAATAGCTTTAATACACTTGATATGCCCTAGTAATGTCTTACAAACTTGAAGTATATATTGCGAGTTCGACATAAAGTATTGATTTAGATCTCAAATATTTTAACATAAGCATTGTTAAATCCCAAATCTAAGTTTTGGTTACTCAGTTTTTTCATCATCAAAATAAACAATCAAAATTAAAACTACTACGGTAAAAGACTGGTTGAGTTTTCCAATACTAATGATATTTTCAAATCATACGTTCAATACTTTATCGGTGACATGGACAATTCTAGCCTCCAGGTTTAGGAACTAAATTTGTAATTCAACTTATTTGACCTGAAAAGGAAGGTTCTCTTCGAAACATTCAAATACATTCGCATTACAAGATTTTTTTTTCTTATTTTAAAAAAAAAAAATTTCAAGAAAAAATGGGATCAGTAAAGGACCCATTTCAGCAGATCAAGGCTTCAACATAAGCACAGTTCACTTGACAACCTTGATCTCTTATTGCTTACGTTATAGTTCTAACCTCTTGATTACCTTTTAGTATTTCAGTATCTTTACTTATATTTGTTCCATTTTATTTCCTTGATAAAACTTAAAAGATCTATACAAGAAAGATAATAAATTGTGGTCCCATTTAATTCGGTGGGATATTGTTTTGAAGATTAGCGAGAAGGGTGCACTGAAGGATGCACAGCTCCCTTGAAAAAATGTCCATGGCATTCCCCACTCAAGTATGATTGCTTCTCGAGGCATGAGGTCATTGACCATTGGGAATATGGGCATCATTGAACTGGGTGGTATTAAGCTATACTGAGGATCAGAGATTTTCGTATTTTGATCCTTGACATCTACCTGCAGCTTTTTTCTCTTAGTTGATTGTCCCTTCAGTTTGTCAAATTCCTTCACGTTCTCCTTGACAGTAAAATTTTCTTCAGTGGTCACAGATTCCTAGTTCAAGTGATATTCAGAAGCAATTCAGTTCAGGATGCCTTTTAATGTTGGTTATAAAATTGTTTTCTAGAGATTTTTTAGCTTTTTAGTCAAATGTTGGACTATGTTCTGTTTCTTAAACATTTCTAAGATAGAGATAAGACTCCTTGGAAAGAAATTTGTTTTGGTTACTTGGTAGAACATATAGCTCCAGAGGAATAGAATGATATTTTGGGGGATAACAGGATTTTGGGGGGAGGCCTGATTGGTCGGCTTCTTTTTACAAGTTTGCTTTCTTGTGAAGTTGGTTTTTCATTAAATAATCATTTTTAAAAATTGACTGAAACCAAACTTGTTTCTTATTAGGATGTAAATCCATATGCATTATTGGCTTTAAGGTTCCTTCTTTATAAGATGTTAAATCATTTAATATATAGCGTCCTTGCATTTGTCCTTGTTTGTTAGAAATGACATGTAACAGAATTTCCATGTGAGGTCTAGTTTGTATAGTGTTTTATGCCTGTACTTTGAGATCAAATTCCAAATACTGCTATTTCCACTTCGACCAAATATTTCAACAGATTAGTCTTTCAAAATAAATTGATACATTTATAAATTATAAACATACAATACTAAAAGAAAAAAAAAGTATGAGGACCACAACGTAAGAGCCAAGTATATGAACTGGACTCAAAAACCCTTTTTTGTTTTCCTTCAAACACAAATAATAGTGTAATATAATCAAGAATATTCTACATTTTCTTGAAACATATTCATCAGCTGATCAGCGTAGTTTCCTTAACTAAAAAAACGGTTAAGAATCTGGATCCAGAATTATGGTTTTGAAAAGACTACACCAGATTAGATATCCAAAACAGTGAGTTTCTAACCAACGCTCAAGTGGTGATTTAAATTATTAAATATTTCTTTATGGTACAGTTTCTTTGATTGAATGAATAACAAAAGAAGAACCCTCACAAAGGAAGTTACAAAAAGGTCTTTAAGCTAGTGCAATAATAGAAATAACAGAAGAGGCTATCTCTTATACCAAGTGGCCACAATCATAAGCTTCTCCCGAACACATATACAAGAAACACGACTAGGAGACATGTTTTAGTAATTACATAATCAAAAACCATGTAAAAAGTGTAAAAATGATAAAGTTATTAGACAGTTACTTAATACTTTCATGCCATCAGTTTAACCTCCACGGTTTATAAGAACCTTGCCAAGGTTCTCATTGAACATTTAAAGCAGATAATGTCTCCACTTTTCGGTTTTTTTAATTTTTATTATTTTTTAGTTTTGAAAGAAACAACTTCATTGATGATACGAAATTACAAAAGAGGGGGAAGACCCCATAGAGAAGTTACAAAAGACCTTTCCAACTGGAAAGAAACAAGGTAAACCTATTGTGTTGAAAAACGGGTCTTCCAGGAGAACAACTTGCCAATCGAACATAGAGAGAATGTGATTCCAAAAGGATCTAGCAAATGAACAGGAAATCAAAAGGTGCTTGCACATTGAACACCAATGTTAAGACAAAACCATATCGGGCAATCTTCTTTGAAGCTTTTCATGAGTATTCATGGCTCTGTGAGATAGCTCCCACAGGAAGAACTTAAACTTCTTACGATATTGCCCTTTCCAAAGTGCTTGTATTGAATGTAGACAAATCTTAGACCCGATAAATGAAGTGGTGGACTGGTGGAGGAGCAAAGAGTTAAGAAGCAAAAGGTTTAGATTCTAAAGCTTGATATTGAAAAAGCCATTGAGGTGGTTGATTGGGAGTGGTCAAATTGCAAATATTGCTTTTAGTCTACCAGAGCCTTATTTGTTGTTATTTTGTAAATATGATGTTTTCATGTTGAAGATTTGAATCAGAACATTGGAGGTTTTCAAGCAGTTTTCTAGGCTCAAGATTTTCAATTTGTAGTAAGAATGTTGAGGATTCAAACCACAAATTTCTCATTTCAATTGTAAGATTGGATATCCACCATTCATATACCTTTGTCTACCTCTTGGAGGTCATCCAAGAAATCCTTCATTTTGGCAGCCAATTGTAGACAGAATTGATAGAAATCTAGAATGGCGGAAGATTAACCTTATACCAATCGGTACTTTCTAATCTTCCCTTATATTATATGTCCCTTTTTCTTACTCCCCAATATTTGTTTGGAAGGGGAAAGAAAGATTGGACTCTTTCTTTGGGAAGGAAGCATCCGTTTGGTTAGATGGAGGTGAGTCTCAATCTGAACTTGATGGCGGTTTGGGTCTCAGAGGATCAAAGAACAGAAACTTACCTTTCATAGGCAAATAGAGTTGGAGATATATCATTGAGCCTCAAACGATTTGGAGAAAAGTCAAAAAGTCATAACATACAAATGGGAGATTGAATTTCAGTCTTTGCAGCCCAGGGATGAGTATTCCAAAGGTTTCCTTTGTTGATAAGAGTATACCAAAGGTTTGAAAATCGGTGGAACTTACTTTGGTAATGGTTCAAGAATGGAAAAATCTCTAGTACTACGAAAATACAATACCCCCTTTATTCACACTAGAATTTTGTCTTCATAAATATTGGTAGATCACACATTATTTTTAAGAGCATGTTGACGTGGCAAATAATGAATGGGGGTAGTATGAAAAGTTTTAGCATATGGAGAATTTTGTATACTACCTTAACTACTAGAAATTTTCCCTTCAAGCATTATGTTTTGGCATGATACTTGAATTAGTGATGATCCTTTGATGAGTAGTTTTCTCCATGATTATTCAGCATCTCTTTGTTTCCAAATGGTTTGATTTCTGTTTCCTGGGATTCTCTTCATTTTTTTTTTCTGGTAAAAGTGTTTTTTGAGATTCTCGATGCCTTGTTGGAGTATTATCTATAGCAGGCTTTCAAAAGATGAGGAAATTTATCAACTGTTGGGAACTTTAGTGTGGCCAAAGTTGATGATTAAAAAATCTGTTCATACCTTGATATATCTGCTGACATATCTGTAAATTAGGGGCTTCGATGATATTAAGGATTCATTGGACTCTTTGATACCTTTTATAAATACCATAAAACATTTTTAAAAAAAAAGAAAAAAGAGAAAAAGACATCTATAAATCTCAATATGAAGATATACACCAAGAACAAAATATTGAACCTAGCTTGGAAAGCAAAGAAGGTAATCAACGCTGTAGCTTGTTGTGTGTAAGGACGGCCTTGTGTGTTAGCTCCCACAAAAACAATTTGATCTTTTTTGGGTATTAGTCAGGCATATAGCTTTGATAGGACCTGTAAAAACATTAGTACCATTGGGGTGCTTGAGGGCAATCCAAGATTTTGTGGAGAAGATCCCAGATGGTTCATGTTTCAATACCATTTGTCATCAGTTTGTTGAGGTTGGTAATTTGTGAGTACAAGAGATAGATCGGTCCATTCATAAATTTCCAACTCGTCTGTAGAGTTTAAGGTCCCAACATCCCTCCATTGCCTTCCAAAAATTGAAAACCATTGAGAGCTTTGCAAGGAAAAGAGCAAATAAATTGGGGAAGGTCGTGTGTAAAGGATGGGTGCTCACCGATGTGTCAAACCAAAATGAGACAGAACGCCTGTTTCCAAGAGTCATTGCAGCATGTTGATCCACCAGGGGTTGAAAGATAGAAATGGGCCTTTAGCAGGGAACATTGAGGGGGAACCAGCTTTGTTGTCACTAATGGAGGAGCCAAATTTGGCAGCAATGACCCTCCTCCAGAAAACATGCTTTTCCACCCTAAATCTCCAAGTCTATTTGGCAAGGAGACACTCATTCCTCAGGTATAGATTAGTGATCCGTAAACCGCCAAAATTTGGAGAGGAGGTAATTTTATCCAACTGACGAAGTGCAAATTGGATCCACTCTCTTTCCCTTTCCAAAGTAAAGAGATTTTCAATCACATGAGCCACTTCGCTAGGAAATTTGAAGAGGGATCCAATTTGTTTTACTTACAAATTGGAGATTAGATTTAGGGATCACTAACATTCTTGATTGTTTTTCTAATTTGTGTTATTTACATAAATATCTATCGATATCAATATCAGCATTGACATTTTAATCCTAGACTAAAGTTAGGGATTCTGAAGATTCAAGGAAATGGAATTCAGAGATTTGGGGATACTTTTTTCCGTTAAACCTCTTTCTAGTAAATTGGATATATCTGTTTCGTCATTGTAAAAGGACTGGTTCTCAGCCTTGTTGAAATCCAACAGTCCAAAAAGAATTAACATTATCGATTGGATTTTGCAAAACAGTTGTTTAAATACAGTCGAAGTTATTGAAAGGAAGCTTCCTCATTTAAGACTTGCGTCTTCAATTTCATATTTTTGTCATGAAGCAGAATTAGGATGCTCGTTCTTGTTGGCTTCTTGGTTTAAATTGATTGGCACTTTCAATTTGCAGGGGGTTCTCTTCGGATGCCAAAACTAACAGCCTTCAGATTTTATAAGGCCTTTCCTTACCTTTGCGTTTTCAGTTACTTTGGAATTTCAGAATTGTGGTTGGAAAGAAATTAGAAGATTTTTAAGACAAATATAGTTTATGGTTAGATTGGTTAGAGTTGACTCGTCTCAAAGCTTCTACTCAGCAAGACATTTGTTTAACTTACAATGCTTTCATTTATCCGTTATAACTTTATTCTTTTATTCTTTTTCACTCCTTTGATGCTCGTATCTTTTGAGCATTAATCACTTTTCAAAGAGGTAATTGAAGCATGGTTCAACCAAGGATTTTGCCAAGCAGATACTACACTTTTAGGAGGGAAAGATTCAGTTTCCCACAAGAAACCTCATGCCAGGCTAAAGAGTTTCAAGGGTATTAAATACCAACATAGAACATGAAACATAGACGACTACATAGGTTAACGAGGTCGTCACAATCTAGCCAACAAAATCTTCAGATATGAAAGGGCAACTTGCATGTAGAACTAGTATGAATGGGTAGCTAAATTGTTTATTCATGAAAGAATTTATTCCCATGAATAACTATAGGAACATTCTTACAACCGTTTGAAGAAGCAGATTTCTAAAGAAACAATAGCCATTGAATAGCTCAATTCGATTTTTTCCATTCAAATGTAATTTCAACAGAAAACAACAAAATACAACCCAACTACTTTTGATGGTCAAAATACATTAGTTATAGGGATTTTGTTAAATATATATATATATATATATATATACATATATACTTAATAGGCGGGTTCGACAGATTTTGACCAGAGGGGATCACTGTTGAGTCAAGGGTCTCGCCGGTGTCTCAACTTTTGGGGTTAAACATAAGCAGCTAATAAGAAAAACAAATACATATATCATATATGACTTGCTCGATGAATAGTTCTTACGATGACTTCGGCCTATGAGAACACTGTTGACCCCCAAAGTCCCAAACCCGACAGGCTTATTCTTAACGAAGTACAAACAGGAGCAACAAATTTGCAATCAAATTATAAACTTGAAAGAAAAATAACAAGCCATTGAAATCAATTTCTATCTCTACCATCATACCATGTACCTTAAGAACTAACCTCAAGTATGTCGATAGCCCGATAGACGCCGATCTTTGAGAGTCGTTTTGAAATATCATCCTCAAACATCAGCTCAATCGTCTCCCTAAACACCCCCAAATTCTCCACCTCGGGAACTTCTATTCTACACAATTTAGAACGCGAAGGACTGCCATTTGATCCAAAATCCTTCTTATGTTTCAGAATCAGGTCAGAAAAAACCTCTGAATTAGCACATAACGCCTCTGAATTCAACTCCAAAACCAAGCACCCACCATTCTTTGCTCTCAAATTCAATCTCACATCGAACATATCCTTCTTATCACACCCAACAGCTGAACCAGAACGCGACAAGCTTGCTGGAGGAGGATTCCGATACTTTTCCTTCGGAGCCCGGAAGCTCTCAACTCGCGGTTCAACTATGGAATCAACAACAGCAGAGCTCTCAGTTCCCATTTCTTGCGCCAAACTTTCAACATTCTGGTCAGAATCGATCGGCGAAACTCTGCCGGGAGACAAGATCCTTCTTGGGTCAATCCGACCGACCAAACCCAACCCAGATTTGGAACTCTGAGGCGAATTAGGAACAGAGACACTAGGTTTAGCCACATTTTCAGACTTAGAACGAGGGGTTCTAGACCGAGAAACCAGAAAGTTATCGGGACTGGAAGGTGGCACTGCAAAAGAACAACACCAGGATCTCCGACGAGACCGAGGCTCCCAAACGGAACTGGGTTTTCTCCGGGAAGAATCCTCCATGGAAGAAACGGGATCGGCAGCGAAAACCCAGATGGGAATTGAAGAGAAAAGGGGGGAAGAAAGAGAAATTGAGGAGAATAACAAAAGGGTGTGTTGAGAACTTGAGAGTAACGAACTGGGTAGTGAGTGAAAGAAAGATGGGAAAAACAAGGAGAAAATTGGGTTGGCGTTGGATTGAATTGATAACACTTTTTCTTTATTGCCCTTTTTGTTGTTGAGGTTATGCTTATGAAAGCTCTGGGGAATCGGGAAATTTGGAGCTTAGTTCGGTATGTTAGTTTAATGGCGGATTACAGAAGACAGATGAACACAATTTTTGTTTAAAAAAGAGTAAAAAATTGGATTTTTGAATATTGATAGGTCTCCATCTTTCTCGGATTCCCAAGAAAAATGCTTTTTTTTTTTTTTTTCTTTGGAGTTTAAGGAGCAATGATTAAATAAAGAGAAAAGAGAAAAGGTAAAACTCTCACGGGTACGCAATGTCTCTGAATGAATCTGTATGATTTCAATTATTTCAGCCGCACTTCATTCCTTCTCAATAATTTTAATTATTTGGATTTTTTTTTATTATTTAGGTCAATACATGATAGTTTTATTTGAATATTCAAATACTTTCTAAAATTTAATTTTCATTACATATAAAAAAAAAAAACATTTAAATACCACAAAATAAGGATAAATTTTATTAATGTGAATAGTGAATATGGGATGGTATTCAAATTCGTTAAAATCATATTTTAGTCTCTAAATTTTGTATCTTGTTCTATTTGTCTCTAACCTTTTAAAAACGTCTATTTTGATTCTGAACTTTTGAAAAAACGTTAGAATTCTATTAACTTTTTAACCGATTGATAATGTGACTTCAATATTTGGATTATTAAGCTCTAGATTATTCATCATGTTTATTAAATTAATAAACAACCAAAAAAATCTTATTACTTTATTCTATAAATGTTTATGCCAACCCAGAAACATAATCACCACACTTGAATCAAATAAACCTAAATTAAAAACTAATTTTGTTTTTTTTTCAAAACTTAAATCTCTCACATCCCCTTGCAACTCCCTATCCTTTATTTATGTTTTTTTTTTCAAATTGAAATCTTGAAGCAAATCAGAAGAACGACATTAAATAATAATACGCTAAAATGGTGACGATCAAAATCTTGAAGACATTTGTCTTTTGAGTTTTCCGATAAAACATCAATTTACCATTAAACGTTGTTGAAAAGATAAATATTTATTGTTTTAAATGTTGTTTAATTAATGAAAATTAAAGGGCAATTAAAATACAAAATGAATTGAATAAATTGGCAATGAGATAAAGATTGTAAGATGTGTGTTTAACATGTATGAAACTTAGACACAAACAATTTGGGAATATATATTTGTTTTTTTTTTCTTATTATTATTTTGAGAAATGGGAATATACATTTCCAAAGGTTATTTATTGGAGAAAGGGATCAGTATTAACCATATTCCTTTCTAATATATTATTCTTAGAGTTTCAACTTTCAGTTGCTTTATAATAATATTATATTGAAATTTTAAATTATTTTCTAATGATTCTGAGAATTATATTATAATATGTTTTTTTGAAGTTTTTTTCAAATATAGGAAAAAAAAACAAACTATTTACACTTCATGTAAAAAAAAATCACTAAAATACAAAAATCAATTACAAAGGTAAATATTTTGTCAATTTTTCTATTTTTGATAATTTTCCTATGTTAATGTTGTTTGTACAAATAATGTACTAAAAATGCAATATAATGTGCATTTCCCAAAATTATTACACAACAAAAACTTGCTTTTGTAAGAAAAAACTTTTAACTAAATCAATAAAAAAAATTTGACATTTACGTCCATGGCATCAATAAATGATTAATGATTTTTTTCCTTTTTCTTTTTTTTTTAGGAATTTTTTTTTATGATGTTTAAAAATAAATAAATGAGAGGTTTATGAGGAATGTAGCTCAGAAAATCTTTACATGATCTTCAGAAAATTTTGAAATTAACAATAAAAGAATTAACAAATTTAACCTTTCAAATGAACCCAGAAATGAAATCAACCATTAATAAATTCAAATTACTATTTGACTTCTCCAATTATGTAAAATCCAATCATTAAAATTTAGAACAAAGGAACTTATGACTTGATATTATTTGGTAGCCAACGCTGGTGTACAAAAACAGTAGATTTTTTGTCGGACAAAGTTTTGATAAAAACTAGTGAAAATATTTACAAAATATAACAAAATTTCAAAATTGTTATATTTTGTAAATATTTTTTTTTGTTCATTTTTCAATATTTGAAAAGAACCGTAATAATAATAAACAAGCATAATTTTCAAAAGTTAAAACTAAAAAGGAAACTATTGATATGTTTGACACAAAGCTAGAGTCCAACCAAAGAGTCCCAAAGAACATCCAATGATGTAAACCCATCACAAACACCTGAAAGAACAGCAATACCATAACAAAGAACAAAATCTCATCCAATTCAAGACAAAAAAAATCAAAATGATAACAAAATACTAAAAACTCCCAGATGAAGCTTAGTTCAAAACACTTACCAACCATCCCTTCAAAGCAAGATCCATTCAGGAGGAAGAACCAAACTTTTACTTACCCCTGTAGTTCGTCTGTAATCATGCTTTCCAAATAAGAGACTGCCATTACAATCTCTATTATTTTCAAGTCTATTCATTAGATAAAGGATCCAGCATACATGTGGGAGAGATTCTAACCTACTCATCTCTCAACACAATAAAATTTATTCACAAACTGCCAAATAGACCCCCTGCAGAAAATTCTTTGCCATGGATGATTATCTTAAGCTACAACACCAACAATTAAAGCTAGAAAGGTAACAACAGAGGGGGCCGCATACAGGGTTCTTAATTATCCAGAAACATGCATCGTGATATTGTACAGTAGGTTGCATTTGCACATTCATTCTCAGATCAGATTATCATTGCATCAGTGCAAATGGCTTTGAATTGCTAAAACCAAAGCCCTCTTCAAAGGCATTATGGAATACCTTATGGGAGGTTCGCATCTTGATCCAACCAGGGAGCTTTATAGCCATTGCATCCTGCATTTGCATTGGGATCAAACTTTTCCTGAAACATTCACATGTTCAAATTAAGTGGTTAGCAAATGTTGATTAAAAAAAATGATTCAAAAGTAAAGTGTGTTATAAGTTTAAGCATTTGCCTATTTCATACCTGCAGCCAGGCAGACTGGATGGAAGCAGACGTGGGCATCGGGGTATCACAATCAGCGGGATGACATATTTGATCATTGGAATGGTACAGAGAAGGATACTGACATGAAGGAACATTCTGGTTGGCAGCAGCTCCAAAAGAACTATATGGAAAACATGTCTGTTCAATAACGCTAGAACAGTTGTTTGCAGCATTAACCATTTGCCTGTCTTGGCAAGTAGAACTCAACGGAACGTTGAGGTCATTCATCTCCAAGTATTCTCTGTGGTCCAAACAAAACATTGTTTTGTTGTTAAATGAAAATGTTGGTTCGTTGTTAAATGAAAATGTTGGTCCTGAACTATATATCACTTCATGGCCAGTGTCACAAGCATTCTCATGTCCATTCAATGGAGACAAACCACCTATATCTTCTAAATCTTTAAATATTGTATCAATTTGATCTGTATGTATTGGAGCACCAACAGAAGCCTGTAAGCCACAACACGTGTTTAATGGTTAGGAGATATCCCTCAAGAGTAAACCTCATCAATAACAGATTGAAATCCGAGGACACACCTAGAATGCAAAAGATCATAACAAATTTTCAATTATTTTTTTAATGAAAACTACTTCCATTGAGAAAAAGGAATGAATACAAGTACAAACAAAAAAACAAGCCCATAAAAGAAGGGAGACTTCAGCAATGCTCCAAAACAGACTGTCGTCTCAATGCCTTAGGCCCTCAGTATTCTCAATTTAAAGGAAGATATATATATATATATATATATATAGTTCTTACGAAAAGACAGCGCACAACAACAAAACAGAGCTTAGATTAATAGGATTATCATTTCATTGCTTGTTCTAAAAAGATCATCACTGGCTTTCAGATTTCATTGAGAAAGATAAATGGGTTTTCACACCACGTAGAGCTTCCATTTCAAAGAAATAGAAAATAGGCTTTCTGCTTAATAATGGAAGGCTTTGTTCTCACGATAGTGAACTAAAATATATGGAGTGTGTGGCACCACATAGGATCAAACTTACTCCAAGATAAATGATCATGATGATAATAATGTTGATATAAAGCTACAACTCCATCTAGGACATAAATTACCAAAATATCATAGAAGAACCAAACATTCCTTGACCAAAATAAATTTACCAATTTTTGTCCTTTTCCTAGAAGCCAGGGTCTGCACTCATGCGTATTTCACTTAAACTTCCAAACGACTAGATTGGGAAACAATTGTTAGGCATTGGAAAATGACAAGGATTCAAGAAAAGTAAGGGTGAAGTGTCAAGCCAACTTATGTGCACCTCGACTGAACACTTAAGAAAAATCAAGCAAGAAAGAAAAGCCAAAGGGTTTTAAATCTTAGCTAGGTAGCCACCAGTAGTTGAACCCATTCTTTTAAGGCCTCTTTTACTTTCTCGCTAGCTACAATGATCACTAAGTTAACCCACTGAGTTTTAAGGTTTACTACTTTAGAGCTGCAGTCTATTTTGAGGTAACTTTTAAATCACTGCGTTGAATTTAAGCTCTTGACCTTTAATCCTCTTTTTCCATTCTAGCATGAAAAATATTTATATTTTCTAATGAACAGAGAAAAAGTGCGTGAGAAGGGGGCATATGCAAATTGTTTTCATAAAGAAACAGAAGAAAATATACCAGTACGTCATTTAAACAAACTCTGCAGATCATTCAAATTCAGATGCAGAGAGAATAATTATCCTTTGAAGACAATTGGTGATGTAGGGTGTATGAGCAATAGTAACCATGTAGGACTACTAGAAATTGGAACTATAAGCACAATAAAAGAATGTATTGTTATACTAAAGATAAGATCATATTCATTTAAATTCCAAGAATCAGAATGTAAATGTTTTTAACACTGCTGAAATGCATGTCTTCTATTGTTCAGAAGATGTCAAGTTTCTACACTTTGTAGGACAATGGTTCACTTCATGACACCAATAAGAAAATTTTAAGAATTAGTTCATCATAGTCAAATCAACAAAGCATTGAAAAGATAAAGCAGCTAACTGCACCTGAAAAGCATCGGCATCCACCAAATTCAAGTTTCCATGTTCAGGAAAAAAATCTTCAATGGAAAATATATCGTCAGGAATATCGCAATTCCCAGGTATCTCTACTGAAGCAATATTCCCAGATGCAATCTGGGGAATCTCCTTTGAAGTAGATGCCACATTTTCAGAGATACATGATGCTGATGAACAACCAAAAACGTTAGTTGGTGTCAGCGAGCTGTCTGGAGCAAATGAATTCAGTGGCTCTTTATTAGGAAGCACCGACAAGCCAGTGGAAAGATTGACTTCTAAAGAATCAACCTCCTCTAGACCATCGTCCTCCCAATCTTCCTCAATAAATGGTGCTCCATATTGGGCGCCATTCCTTGGGCCTGGACCATCCTTCTGAAATATTACACAGAGAACATATGCATCCTGCCATAGAAAACATGATTGATTGGTATCACAGATATCACTTCCATTAATCAGCTTTAGGAAATAGTTGTCAGTGGTGGAAGTTTAATTGCGGAAGAGAAAAAGGTAGATTGGAAGCATAAGAGTAGAGAGATATATTAATTATCTAGCTTTTACACATCACTTTTTACAAATCTTTGACATATTCAATGAATCGATGCAACAATTGCAGTAAGTAGTATCCATGTATTACATATGTACTGCATTCAAAGTTTAAACCACAACATCAACTCTAAAAGACTGAAACCATCACATGAAAGAAGTAAATTTCAAGGTTATGGAATCATAGTTCTAATGATTACCTGAGCAACGTCTTCTAAAGACGGATTCTTTTCATCAAGCCTGTACTCGTGCATGACCCAATCAGTTTGATCCCCTTTTGGTGCTTTACCTCTAAAAAATGTCAAAGTCTTAATCTGTCCAACCTCTTCATTCTTGTAGTGTACAGGCCTATCCTTTCCAGTACTTTTCCAATACCCAAATTCTGTGGCGCGATTCATTCGAGCCCCACTTGCATACTTTCTCTCTCTCGGACAGAAGAAGTACCATTTCAGATCTCCACTTTTCAAACACGATTTAGCTGAAAAGTAAACAAACGTTTCAATTTCCATAAGAAGCATATTATAGTGGGAGATCATTGGCAACTATTGAATACGATGGTTAAATAAAACGAAGATAAGCTAGAACATATGAAAATGAGCAAGTACCTGGAAGGTCCCAGGGCGCATATTTGTATATGTCCAACTCAGAAATGACTCCCGTAGGAAGCTTTCTCTGCATAACTTTCTTCTTCAGATAGAACATTACCAACTCAACGTGAGTTGGATGAAACCGAAACCCGGGAGGTAGTGATCTTTTCCTCATGGTAAATTTAGAGAATTCAGTGCTATGTGTATGTGGTGAAACCCGTATAAACAACTTCCAACGAGTAGGATGGGAAAAAATTTGTAATTTTCTGGTATCTCAATCAGATTGAAACGAAGAGCTCTCAAAAAAAAAGTTTTGAAAAGAAGAAATAAACCCAAGTGTTGAATCCAAATCTCAAATAGCTTCCATAATCCCCTCCAAGAAAAAGAAGGGGGGGAAGAGAGAAAAGAAAAACAAACGTCAAGTCCAGTGACGAAACAATATCTTCCACGAGCACCAGAATCTCCCCCGGTTCATGACACAAAAATCAAACGGTCTAGATGAATTCTTCCTCTGGAGTTCAAAAGACATTGGTATGCTAGAAAAGCCCTGTTTTGAAAAGCATTAGACGCAGTGATGATATATTAGACAAACACCTCCTTGAAAAAAAGCATTTGTTCACAGTTCACCAAACAAAACAAGCACATCGTCGAGCCAAATAGTGAGTAAAATTCAAACGACTGATATTCATCCAAAACGATTTACAAATCACAACACATCATTTCTACAACAAACGAGATAAAACAAACCAACACATCTTTCAAAAACAAAAGAGTCAAAAGCAACCCAAAAACAGAGTTATAAAAAAAAAAAATCAAAGTAACAGCTGCAGAATAAAATAACAGAACAATCTAAACAACGATCAAAAGGGTATTAAGTAAATGCACAGAGTAATCCAGAGAAACCCTCGTTTCTGAACAAAGTAGAAAGTTACCAACAGGGTCAACTCAAGAACAGAAACAAGGAAAAACCCAGAAATCGCCAGAGACGATGATAAACACCAATCATCAGGGCGATGGAAAAGAAGAGATCGGGAGATTCTGAGATAAAGACCGGAGAAACCGTACCGGAATTGCGAGGAAGAGAGCGGGGGAGAAACGGAGATGGCGAAGGAACGCCGCCGTGAACGGATGAAGGAGAGAGATGGAAAAGTAGAAGAGAGAAAGGGCGCTGAGCACAGACTGTGGAAAACGGAGGATGAAGAGAAAGAGAGATTATATAGAAGAAGAAAGAGTTGAAGCAAGCAGCTTGGTGGTGCCTTGCTGTGAAAGGAGGTCGAGGGGTATAGATGTAATTTAACAAATATATCTCCCTCCCAAATATTGTAAGCCTGTCTACTGGGTTTTAAAAATAAAAATAAATAACTGTCTATAACAAAAACAACCAAAATATTTACAAATATCAAAATATCACATAAATAGACTATAGTTATTTATAACATATAGATATTGATAGACATTCATAAATGTTTGATAACAGTAAACTATTATAATCACTAATATATGTTTATCAACGATAGACTATAAAATTTTGTTATATTTGTGAATCTAAACGCTAAAATTAAATAATTGAAAGTATAGAAACTAGAATGAAACAAACTTCAAATTATAGTCAACAAAAATGTTATTTTAACCTTTATTTTCTAAATTCTGTTTTTTTTAAATCATTTCTTTTTTCTTTACACTATTTGAAAAACATGTATGTGGTCTTTTGACCTCTAAAGAAGGTGAATATATTGCAATAATAATGTTTAAAGTACCTTTTGGATAACTTATAGTTTAATGAGGTATTCAAACTTTTGACACTGTAATTTATTTATTTATTGTTTTTTTTTGTGAGAAGGTACCTGTAATTAATTAAGTTACGCTTAAATTGACAAATATATTTTTTAAAAAACCTTTTCTAAGAATTAGTGTGCATTTGTTAATAATTATTGGTTTAATTTCTCTTAAACTTTTTTTTTCCTAATGTTAACATTTATGCCAGTGATGTGTAAATGTGGCTTATGGTAAATTTATGCGGTATTAATATTTAGTGTGTTGAAAAAACATTAAGGAGAAATGAGCCAAAAATTTATTTATATATTAAGGAGAAATGAGAAATGAGGTAAAAAAAATTATAATAGAAACAAAAACTAGATTGTGTAGTATGGAATTAATTTATTATTTGAATGTCTAGTAACTGAATAACTATCATGTCATATAAATTTTCTACCAACCATTTTTAAGATCCACTATGTAGATGGTATAATTAATAAACCAAAAGAGGTAAACACTAGATTGAAAATCTTAAACTTTTCGCTGAGATCATTTTCAAATACAACAAAATCAATCAAAATATTCATAAAATACAAAAAAAAAATTAAATTTATTATTGATAGACTTTTATTAGTTTCTATCCTAGATAAAATATAAAATTTTGTTATATTTTATACATATTTTAAATAATTTTGTTTTTCGTAATAATTCTCCAAAAAAAATCACATGTATTAGGGTTTTTAGTTCAACCAGAGTTATCAATTTGGCCTGATACCTTTCTCACTCAAAAAAAAAAAAAAAAATTATATATTCTGCCTCTTGACCAAAGCTGATGTGAAACATTCAAAATCCAACTATAAATCTTCCATCACAATATCATAATATAGTAGAAATACCAAACATTTATGCTATTGGCATCTTATGATTGGCCAATCTGATTGCATAGATTGCTAACACTAGAATGTCCCTTCCAATATGATAAGGTATTAATGTTAAAACTTAAAACACAATAAACATATGAGGAACAGAAAAGATATCAATGCCACTGAAACTCATCATATATGATTTGATCAAATTAGAGAATTTTTCAAATCAATAGCACAAGAAACAGACACTGATGCGCTAAACAAACTTTCTTCTATCACAACCACTTTGGTACAACAAGTGTTGAGAGGATTAGACGAGTTGGGAAGCACATCTCAAAAGTGTAAAACAAGATAAAATAAACCTTTTTATATAACGGGAGAGATTTTCATTCTATCATCGAAAGATGTGCTAGCACTGATGCCTGTTGTTTCGCCTTAAAGTATTCCAACGTGTAGTTCCAATCACGATGTCGTTAAGCACAGGGGGTTCGGGCAGCAACGGGCAAGTTCAAAGTCTGTCTTCTCCATTGAAAACCGCAATTATTATATACAGGGTATGGTTTTTGGTATGGAAAGGGAAGCTGAATCTGCTTTCCCAGTAAGCAGCCATGTTATGCACTAAATCAAATGAGAAAGTCGAAAAATTAATACTGTTCCGGCCTTTGATCAGCCAGCAGTACTTTCCATCGGCTAATAAAATCACTGATTCACTCCGCTCGTGTAGAAAAAACAGGTTATGCACCAACAGCTAAGAATCTATTTTGACATCCAGGGAAACTTTGAAGCCACCCGAACAGAAACAAACTAGCCTTAAACTGCTAGTTGATTAGAGATGTAATCTCAATCAAAACGGTTCACTAGGCTGGCAGTCTCAAATGGTAAAACAAAGAAACCAGAACCACCGTGGGAATCTAACCTCATAATATTCCATTCAAAACTCTCTGATAATAATCGTACTGCCGGGTACGCCACGCATCTAAGCTGCTACTGATAAGTGACAGCACTAAGGAGACACATTGCTGCGTGAGAAAAAGTTTTGTGGTTAGCATTCTATCAATGCAATATCCAGTAGCACTTACGAGCACAAGTAAATTAAATAGAACCTCTTCAGTCAAACTGAGGTGAAATCGTTTTCTAAGATTTTGAATTGTTCGTGGGCCACCTTTGAAGCATGGAAATCCAGAGTCCTGATTCCAATATGGAGAAAACAAATGATTTAAGGAAGCAGGTTAACGATCTGACTCTGATATCACATTAAGCACGAGAGGAACTTATGCGTATTATTAACGAAATAAATGGCATTCAACCATATGGTCTTCAGATTTGCATCAACTATGATGCTAAATACTGACAAACTCCAACAAATAATGACTAAGCTTCCATAACCTGATTGGCAAATATAAAGATAATATATTGCCTGAATTGACAGTTCGTATTCCAATTATCTGAAACATTAGTGATGTATCTTCCTTCTGCTTTTGTGTCTTTTTTATTCATTCATGAGATGAAATTACAAAAGGGCTCCTATCCAATGGATTAAAAATAAATAAATAAATAGGGTTTAGGGTTTAATAAATAAAATAAAATAAAATAAAAAACTTCTCCAATTGGTCAAAAGATCAGTTAAACTATAGTTACATTAAGGGAGGCTCCATTTACACCAACGAAGATTACAAACTATAGTTACAAAAAAAAACTTCTTTTATCCTGTATATTACGTATAAAAATATCATGATTTTTCAAGAAATAATCTTATTAATGGATTATCACTTCGCATTTCTTAATGTTAAAAATGAAGTACAAGAAAAAAGGGAACACAACATTTATAATTATCCAATGCATTTATGTTTCTCATTTTATTATTTGAAAAAAGTACAAAAAATAAAGGAATTCTATATCAAATCCATTCCTATTGTTTTTTTTTTTTTTTTTTTGAAGAGGAGAAAACAATAAATAAAAACTAATCAAGAAACAATAAATAAAAACTAATCAAGAAACAATAAATAAAAACTAATGAAGACATATTCAACAAAGACAACAATAAATAAAAACTAATCAAGAAACAGAAAGAGAAAAAAAAGAAAAATGAAAAATATTGTCTAAAGTGACCACAATTTCTTGGAAAGGGAGGATAGAATTCTGAATTACCTCCACAACATAGAAAGATTCAGCACATTTAACAATCCAATAATTTAACAAGAAATTATTGTTTGAATTTTTTTTAACTGAGGCTTTAGATTCAATCAAGAGCTTCAGTTTAGTGTAGAAATCAATATTATTGAGCATAAGTGAAAATTCAAAATTGAAAATGAAATCTACCTGCAACATCTCAACAAGAAGAATAACACGTTCTGCATGTTTACGGCAGGTGAGAAATCCTTGAATGCATAAAACCTGGTTTCAAGGGAAAAAGCAACAATAAATATAGCCCAGTTTATGCATGATGAGAAAGATGTGAAGAATATCAAGGTCTTAAGAAAAAAGGAGGGTTTGTGATTACTTTAAAATAATCAAAAAACTCGCTTGGAACTCCTTCAGCATCAGAATCCATGACCTAGCATCAGTATTCCAATTATTTGACAATTGAAAAACAAAAAATGAAGTAATCAAAGGATGTCAAATAATCAAAAAGAGAAAATGAAAAGACAACGCAGGCTGTCGGCCAAGAATGTCTCATATAAAAGTGAACATACCTCCAGGAGCTCCCGGGTTAATTTAAAAGGAGCACTCTCAAAATTTACCCCGCCAGGTGAGTTGGAGAGCATGAAGCCAAAGTCAATATGTATTATATGACCCTCCTCATCCAATAGCAGATTTCCATTGTGCCGATCTTTCACCTAGTAAACACAATAGTAATACAATAGGAGAAACCAATAAGAGGACTCAACAAAACCAATTTATTATTATTTTGTCTCTTTTTGTGAAACAGAAATAATGTCATTTGAATGAAAACACTACGTGAAAGTGCCTAAAAGGTTTTACTTTTTCTCTTTCTCTTTTCTAAAATTTAATGAGAAGCCAGGCAGAAGCTCTAAATCAAAGAGAACACTACACTCGAAGAATAGCTAGTGCCCTAGTTGTTTAGGGTGAAGAGAAGAATATCACCAAGATCCTCAGAATTAGAAGTCCAACCAAAAAATCAAATTCTAGGCTTAGGATGGAAATTAAAATGTGAAGCAGGTGATTCTTGGAACAAACAATCTACCAATGAAGAAACAAACTGAAAAGAAAAAAAACGCTTTGCAAAAAAAAAGATTAATTGAAAGAGCAATCTTCAACATGCAAACTTTTTCAGTTGTTGCTATGTTCTAGAACTAAAATTATGTCTCCCTTCAGTTGGAAGAGTTGGCAACAGCACGTCAGCACCTTCTATCAATAAAATGCGCTAATTGCTATAATCCATTGTTAATAAATATTTTCCAGGTTCTTATAAAAAAGAAAAAATATATTCTCAAGGTATCTGCATCTTTTGACAATCATGGAAGCAAGGTTTAATGCACAATTATAATTTTCTGGTATGAAATTCTTGACATCAATTAGGGAAAAATAGGCAAATGATCTAGTTGTAAGAACAAACTAAAGGAATGGAGCATCCATGATCAACGACAGTTTTCAACAATAGTTCACTCAACAATGTACCAATTATGCACTGTTTTCCAATTATAATTTGAACACTATAATTTAATCATCGTACACTTTCCAATAACAAAATTTATTGTCATTTTGATATAAGCTCTCCAATACTTTGAAAAATAGAATACCTGCAGAAGGTAGCAGACGAGGGAATATCCAGCCATACTTTCCACGAAATTTCTCTGTTTAGAATTCCAACAAGAACAATAAAAATTACATAAGCAGTGAAAAAATAAATGGGAACGCCTCAGAAGGAGGATATGCATTCACTAGCGAAAAAAGAAAAAGAAAAGAAACAACAAGAATACTACAACTATATTATTATTATTGTTAAATAAGAAAACAATATAAAAGTCCAGTTTATTGATGAATGCAATACAAGTTACAGCACCCATCTTGATATTCAAGCAAATTGTATATGCATGCATGCACACACGCATACATACGATACAAATCTAAACAGACACACACATATATATATATGTATTGTTTTTGAAGGAAACAAACTATGTATGTATATATATTAGATGTTAGGAGATCTCAATCCAAAAGGAAGGCCAAGGTTATTCAGATTCGGGACCATGACTCTTTTGTAGAAAGGACTTGGTTGGAAAGAAGCTAGCATTTTGAAAGATAATAAGCATTTCGCCATGAAGTCAAGTTCTTCTTATGAGAACTTTAGTTGCAGAAGAAGAGAGAGCCAACCATCTTTGAAGATAAAAAAATAACCTTCCACTTATCTAATCTAATGTTGATTTTATTCTCATCAAGAATAGAATCCCCAAACAAAGAGCTTCATGGCTTTCTGTCCAAACACAAATAGCAATACCAGAAAACATTGGAAGTATCTCTCTCTCATTCCTGTAGTTACAGATCAGTGCCACAACAGATTTATACAAGTTAATATTTGAATCTGAGGCCAACTCAAAGGTCCTCCCTCCTGATTCAGTTGAAAAGAATGGCCATTTATGTATCATCCAACACCCAAAAGATGGAAGCATTGTATTAGCATATTGGAATAGAAATGTAGAATTTAATTCTTACTAGTTTTTGAACCTTCAATAAAACTATCCTCTATACTAGGGGTGTGCATGGTTCGGTTTGGTCCGGTTTTGAGCCGAACCAAGGACCAAACCGAACCTCTCGGTTTTCCTACACATTGAACCACTGAAAACCGAATTTCATCAATTTTGGTTATTGAACCGAACCAATTTTTCTCGGTTTAGATTGGTTCGGTTCGGTTCAAACCGTTTAGAAAAAAGAAAAAAAAAAATCAAATCATTCTTAAGTTGGGGTTGAGCCTAAAGAAAAAAATAATAACAAAAGTTTTGTGCCGAGCTTTTTGTTAATTAGTATATATATTTTTATTAATATAACTATTGACATAATTAATATAATAGGTTACGGTTCGGTTCGGTTTTTCACGATTTTTAAGGTGGTGAACCGAAGACCGAACCAAACCTCTCGGTTCTATTCCATAGAGAACCGGTGGTTCCATCTTTTTTAATAAAACCGCACCGAACCAATTGATTTGGTTCAGTTTGGTTCGGTTCGTCGGTTTTTGTCGGTTTTTGCACACCCCTACTCGATACCCCAGGGATTTAAATTTCAAAAATTGAAAAGGAAAACTAGAAGTCTAAAAGAGAAAGCTTTTGGGGGAATTCTAAATGTATAATATCTAGAAACTTTAATGATAAAATAATAACAACAATAAAATAAATAAATAATTAAAAATAAAAGAGGGTACCTGGGCAAGTTTAAAACTTGGGGAGTTTTCTTCATATTTGGCAACAAAGAACTCACGCAAACTAGTGATGCCAGGATATCTACTTTTGATAGAATGAAGTGAAGCCTGTAAGAGAAATAGTGGTGATCTGCATAGTTCTTACTTTCGTTTTCCTTGTCAAATTAAACTCAAAAATAACATAAGATTACCGTATCTGGAATTGTCTCGATAAGAGCAGTGTAAGAAGAAGTAACTAGTACTTCATAGGGTCGTAACCAGAGAGGAAGACCAGCTTCTTGAAATATGTCTGGCATCACAAGCAATATGAAAAACAATGACGTCAAGAACAAAATAATTTAGAATAATGGTCCATTATTAACATGCAGCTTAGACGAGAGAGGGGAGTTAATCCTGACTTCTTTCCGACATGATGGAGAAAGAGCTTGATAATCCCCTTTTTAGTAATAGGCTTCAGACTTTAGATTCTTCCGCAAGTAGCGTATTCCTTGTTTTTCAAATTTATAGCTCAAAAGAAATTGTACAATTTTGAGGGAAGCTGAAAATTTCTAGGAGTTCTGACATGAAGGTTTAGAATGTGCCACATATCAATGCTTCTCTCTTGGTGCTCTTTATGGGCTGTTTGTACATTATCCTCCTTTTCCAATTTTTTTTAGACAAGGATCGATTTCATTGATGAATGAAATAGTCCAAAGATATACAGAACGAGGCCCTTTCATAGGGAGGACAAGGTGTAACCCTCCTTTTTTGATTCTTAACAATTCAAGCAGTCTCTTGGGGTTTTGTTGTTGTTGTTTTGCTTTTTTTCCTCTCTTCCTGATTGCTTCTTTGTCTAATCATTCTGTTTCTAGAATTTTTCTTTTATAATTGGGAAGATGGACTGATTCCATGGGAAGTGGAGGGAAAAAATTAAATTATATTGTTTTTTCAAAAAAAAATGGAAATCCATTGGTATCCTAGCCAACATGAGCATAGTTCAACTCGCATAAACTTGTATTATCAACCTTTTGGTCTAAGGTTTGATCCCCCTAAATCATTGGTATCCTAAAAGTTCCTAATATTTTCTCATCTAAAGCCTTTCAAAGCCTTAGAAACAAGGAAAATAAAATTAATCAATTAAGAAATGAACTATAAACTATCAAAAACTTCCTAGTAACTAAATTAAACTATTTGTCCTACCAATTCCCTGCATTTGATCTTCTTTCAATATCGAAGTTTAGCATAGGGATATCTTGTCCCCTTGGCCTTTAGCCAAAGAATTGAACATGAAACCCTGAAAAGTGGCCATACCATAAAAGTGTGAAATAAGTTGCACAGCTAGATGCTCCTGTCTGCAATCATCTCCACTCTTGACAATGACCTATGAAAAGAAGAAGAGAAAAAATAAACAACGGAAAACCTTGATTCCATAAACTAATTGGATCTCTAAAAAAATCTTTTTATTATTATCATTGATATTATTTGGTAAGAAACCAAGCTTTTTGTTAAGCAATATGAAGGAATAACTAAGGGCATACAAAAGGGGACCCAAAATCTCCAGAAAGTTAGTGAGTAATAGAAGACGTCAAGGGATTACTGTGCTTAGTTACATATTGATATGTCATCAAGTTGAAGGAAATCAATAATAATAGTTGATTTCTTTTTAATAAACAACTACTTCCATTGAGAAAAATGAAAGAATACTAAGGCATACAAAAAACCAAAACCCCAAGTATTGCAGGAACAAGTAACTTTGTGTTGCTGATCATTGGGATTGGCGCAAAGGTGAAGGTCTGCTCCAGGTTTAGCACTTGTATTATTGCAGGAACAAGTCAATGAACTAGCAGTGCTAGGGGTCTAGTGGAACCTTCGTCAGCTGGGAGGCATAAAATACAGGGTCCACGAAGGCAATGTCTGGTGCCTTCAACTTTGTATATCACGGCTACAATCTTAGTACTCACCTTAAATGGCCAGCTTCTCAAAAAGGCATTTTGCCACTAATTTCCATTGCTAGCATTTAAGATTAAAAAAAGCTGTTTTTGGTGCTCTATTGTAGGACTTTAAGAGCACGTACCACAGTGCACCGCTGATTCTAACCTCTTTTTTCTCCTTTTTTTTCTTTTCTTTTTTTTTTTTTTGGGGGGGGGGGGGGGGAACAAAAATGATATATGGTCCTTGTTTCAAATATGAAAGTTCATACGTTCACACGTGGCAAAGCAGCAAAATTCAAGTTTTAAAGCATCTATTCACCCCCACATTACTTCCTGTTCTTTTTTTGAAAAGGAAACAAAATTTTAGAGACTAATGCTCAAAGTTGATTATTTCCATTTGTTTTGCAGTGGTAGGTTGTGCACCTTTTTGAGATGAATGCCCTACCTTTCAGATGAAATACTAAAGTACAAAATAAGTTAAAAAATGTTGTCTCGATCTGAGACAATGCTCGCTCATATAACATTATTTCCTAAAGACAGATATTGGTTACTCTAGCGGCTCCAAATAAATACTTTAAATATATGAATTGGCCATCACTAGATAAAGCATAACCACTATGCAAGATCGTGTTCCATTGGGATGTTGGAAATGCTTCCATGAAGTCCATGGCTATATGGTGATCAATTTCAGTATATCAAAGACTAATGTGATTTAAATACAGACAAAAAGAAATGAAGTGTTGAATAAAATAAGATCCGAGAAAACTGAAATAGAACTTACAGAACGCAAGTCCCAACCAGATAACTTTCCGAATTCTGAAGCTCTACGTATCCTTTCTTTCTTAACTGACCAAAGTTCTCCAGATAAGGCATCACTGGCCTTGGGTGTGCTGCCATTTGCCTATGTTAAAAAGAGATTTGTAAGCTCTGAACTTCCAAAATCATGTGATATAGAAAAATATAAACATGTATTCAGTCATCACCCTTGGCTGTGCATCTGATGAATCTTGACCTGCCCCTTTTAGAGGAAGTCCAGGAGGTGCCTCGCCTTTTGCTGCAGCAGCCTGCGCAAAAGGAGCGCAAACTTGAAAACAATTTAAGGGTATGACAAACAAATAATGCAAAGAAGAATCGTCTAATATAATCCTGTGAATTATAGCAAACATTTCATCCTCTAGTTTTTGTTTGAGTACAATCATTATGATTCAAGACAAGCATATCAAGTAGACAGAAGATTATAGTTTAAAATTTAGAACCTAAGTGAATTTGCATAGTAATGCACAAAAGCTTTATATATAGCGGCAATAAGTGAATGGTAACACATTAAACAGACATATCCAATAGGTACTATGAAATCAATTTAGGTGGTCATATGGATCTCCATAAACATTCATCACAGGAAGCAATGCGTGCCCGCAAATTAAAAAAAGTGTCATTAGATGACAAAATAAACAGCAAGTAAAACAATTATAAAGAAACTCATCATATGGGATTTTAAATCTGTAAGCAACTGGTGATAATGATGATGATGATGATGATTATTGGTATGCACATGCATAGACGCTATTTGCAAATGCTAAATCGCACCTTTACTTCTTCTATAGCTACTGTACTTGGGACCCGACGGTGTTCCCTCCGACGTGGTGCTCCCTGTACTTCAATGTCTTGCATTCTAGTTCCAGGATCAGCTGTGAGCACAACTCGCACCCACTCCAAGTCACTGCTTGGAGCTGCTCCTGAACCATGAACAACATCTGTTGTACCATGTTGACTTGATACAATTTCACTGGGGTCGGAATCAGTTATTTCAATGTTCTTTGACTCATTCTGCAGTTGCCTCTCCACAGAAAGTTTCAAACTCACAAATTTCACTTTTGCATCTGACTTATGTGACATTGCCTGATCAATTGCTTGAGCAGTAGAACTGGACATTCGATCAGTACTATTCCGGTAGGCCTCCTGTGTTGTCCACAAGGGATAGGCCCAGGGAGGTGGCTTCGGTAACAATGCATCTCCATTTGCTAAAGGAATTCCTCCTCTAGATAACTTTTGAGCACTGGATGGATCCTTCACATTGCTAAAACAATTCGATAAAAATAAAAAACAAAACAAAACAAAAATAAGATAGAGAGACAGAGCAGTCAAAATGTTGAATGTTAATATTAAAATGACGTGAATTGGTTGGCAATCATAACTGTAATTGCCATCAATGTAGCTATGCCTACTGGAACTTACTTTGGAACTTCACTTTTCAGTACTTCAACACATATTAAGTAAGGTGCTTTTTCCCTAGAGTTGAGAAGCACAGCTTCGTCCTCGGGAATATGGACAACACGATACATCCCTCTTCCCATAGGAAATGAAATGCCTGAAAATGCAAACAATATCTAAATAATCAAAATGTTCAACTACCGGAACAAATTTCTTGCAGTATCATAGCATTGTACATGTGCTAGAACCCTAAGAAATCACCCATTGGCCATCAATATGCAAATGAAAATGTGAATTGGTATGAAAGGAAGGCAAGGCAAGGCAAGGAGACGAGACACCCTTCTCTTACTCCAGACGGGTGTATAGAGTGCCGATATCACTAGGACAGCACCAAATCAAACTTGCAGCACCAAACAGATCAACTGGAGCAACAATTACAAACCTAAATACAAACTCATTTCCCACTGAGCATGTGAAAGAATTACCTCACAACTCACAACACAAATATTTACAAGTTACAACCACATACCCACACTAGAACTAGAGACATAAATTTATTCATAGTTTTGAAGATCTCAAGAAGAGATTTTTCTTCTTCTTGGGGTTTCACTTTTCATTCCTTCTTTCATATATGGTCTTCCCTTTTCCTTCCATTGTTGCCCATGTTTTTGCTGGAAGGTTAAAATTCCCAAGAATGTTAAAATGTTTGTGTGGCAGCTTTTACATGGAAGAGTTGACAACTTGAATCGCATTCAAAGCACCTTCCATTTGTCTTATTCCTGAAATGGTGCTTTGCAAGAGGCATGAGGAGGACCTAGATCGTTTGTTTTGGGATTGGCAGTTTGCCCACTACGTTTAGAGTTACGGCATGAGATTGTTTGGTGTTTGTAGGGCTTACGTGGAGGAGGTTCTTTTGTAATCTCCCAAGCAAATTTTGTAGCAGACTCATTTCCTTGCAAATTTGTGGGGTGGGGCATTTGGAATGAAAAAAATAATAGAATTTAGATTTTTTTAAAAAATGAAAACAACTTCCATCGAAAAAAAATGAAAGGATACAAGGGCATACAAAAAAAATCCACAAAAAAGGGGCTCCATCTACAAAAAAGGGAATCCAACTATGCAAAATAAGACCAATAAAATAGTTACAAAAAGTCTTCAAAATTGAAGCTCAAAAAGAAACATGAAAACGAACAAGGGACAAAATCTCACTAGATTCTCTATCCACATCTCTAAGCACTCTAATATTTTGCTCGCCCCACAAAACCCAAAAAATAGCACACACCTCTTGCAAGCCATAAAAAGTGAGTCTTCTCTACACGAAGTGGGTTGAGAAGGAACTCCTCGATCATAGCACTAGCATCTTTGTGATGAGAAACCACATTACCAAACATCTGGTATAAAGAATCCAAGACGAAACTTGCAAACTCACAACGGCCAAGAATACAATCCAAGTCTTCCTCCGCCTTCAGACAAAGAATACAATAGAAAGGACCAACAATGAGGGAAGCTTCCTCTTGAGCCAATTCATCGTGTTAGCACGACTGTGTAAAACTTTCCAAGTAAAGAACCCCGCTTTCCTAGGGATCTTAAACATTTTAGAGATGTTCAGGACTTTTTAGAACATCACCTTATCATTTTATAGAGGTTGAGAGTTCAGCGAGGAAGTTTGGGAAGTGGCTAGATTTAGTGGCTCCTTATGGGCGTCGAACACAAGAACCTTTTCTAATTATGAGCTTGGCCTTGTTCTTATGGATTGAGTCTTTTTTTCACTCTTTGTTCATTTGGGTTTGGGGGGGTTAATTTAAAAATGATTTATGTGAGATAGATATATTAGCATTTGATTGTGGAGAAGAGGAGGAGGAA
>JBBPDJ010000023.1:6877358-6900311 GCA_037974625.1 Cucumis cinereus | reverse complement strand
CCCCCCCCCCCCCCCCCCCCCCCCCCCCCCCCCCCCCCCCCCCCCCCCCCCCCCCCCCCCCCCCCCCCCCCACACACTCCTTTTTTTTAAGCAGAAACGGATTTCCTTATTAATACCCAAAACAGACCTCTTTTTGGGAGGGGCGTCTTTATCCCTTGTATATTCTTTCATTCCTCTCAATCGAAGGGGGTTTCTTACCCAAAAAAATTACAAATAATCTTTTTGAAAACTGACGTTTGGAATTTAAATGGAACATTGAGAACTAAAAGAATGGTATTATTTTCTCTGGAAACTTCCAGACAGTTCTGAATATATTAGCATGCATGCTACATGTTGCACTAAGAAAGAAAAATACTTCTAAATTAGCATCATATAGATACCTTGTAAATAAGATCATACCTCCATTATTTTGAGCTTCAGCTACTTTTAAATTTATCTCTGCAAGAGACTTTAAACAAAATGACAAGAGATGTATGAACTATTTCAGTATGGAACTCAGGAAAAAATTGTATAAGAGATCAATTGGCAGAAAAATTATAAACAACCTCTCGAAGTGCACTTTTGCGATCTTCAATTGGAAATACATCCACTAAACCATATGATGTCTCACATAAAGAGTGAACAAAGTCCAAGGACTCATGATAAGCTCCTTTTCTGAATTGAGATGCAGTGCTGTTTGGAAGTGGAGGCTTAACATTTGACTTCTCATTTCGCTGCCTCGGGGAACCCGGATGCTTCTATAAAGTTATGAGCATATAATTCAGACTAAAGTGTCAAAAAGTTGGTAGTAGAGAATCAGGCAACTCATGCAGTCCAAACCTTAGGTGTTCACATACTGCTTAATTCTGTCCCCTTAGTGTTCTCTAAAGGAAATGTTGAGGAAATTTATGGCAGCATTTTTTTTTCTTTTGAATTCCTCTTGGTTCTATTAGCCTAAGTTCCTCCTTAATTACTAATCCTGCTCCATTATTGCCAATTTGGAATTTTTTTTTTAACTTCCAGGTGATGTCACCTTATAAGTTATATCTCATGATTAAAAAAACAACGTTTATCGTAAAAATAATGAACATAATTCTTTCTTACTGGAAAAGAAATTAAGAGGCCAATAGAAAGTTACCTCATTGTGCTTCTTCATTCCAAAAAGCTCTGAGTCTTCAATTGAACGCTCACGATCTCGAAACAACTTGCGGAAAAAATTTTCTGTACCTCGACTACTTTCAGGCAGGCTATCTATGTTACTGTTTTCATTTAATTCCATACTTTTTGACTCCTCCGGATGCACACGAAACAGTCTGCGAAACAATGAGAAATCTGAAGGTTCTTCTTCCTCCCCGTTCCCATTGGCATCTTCAACCTTATCACTTATATCATTTTTGTCCTCAAATTTGTCCTTGAAAAGCTTGCGAAAAAATCCTTCCTTTTCATCATCTTCCCTGGATTTTGAACATTTTTCTTCAGAGTTCGTATCATCTTCATTCCTGTCATTTGCATCTCGCTTATCTTCAAACTTATCCTTAAAAAGCTTTCGAAAAAAACCTTCCTTTTCATCATCCTCACCGGACCCAGGCTTGGAAGCTATTTTATCCACAGATTCATTCTTGCTATCACGAAACAACCTTTTGAAAAATCCCTCTGAACTTGAAGTCACATCCTCATCTTCTCCTCTACTGTCCCTCAGAAACCTCTTGAAAAAACTGTCTCTTTCAGAGTCATCCTCATCTTTTTCTGATGACTTCCTGAAGAGAAGAGTATCTCGAATCTTAGAACCTGAATCATCATCATTTCTACTGTCCCTTAAAAACCTCTTGAAGAACCCATCCTTCTCAGTTTCATCACCATCTTTATCTACTGATTTCCTAAACAGAAATGCATCTCTAACTTTTGGGCTTGGGATAAATTTCTTAAAAATATTGTTCTCATCAGGCGACAATTGACCAGCATCTTCTTGCCAATTGTTCCCTGATGAAGGCGAGAATGACATGGACCTTCGGTCTGGTGGAGAAGACACAAGGGACAACAACTGCTGTTTTGATGAAAATAGTTTATTCAAAACCTGGTTCTTGCTTCCCGGACTCATTGATTCTCCTTGAGGTCGGACAAGAGGTGGCCATTCACCCATCAATGTCGCTGCAATCTGACACTTCTCCTGAATCCTACTTATCCCATCAGTATCATCAGAGTCATCAAGCTCAGCAGCTAAAAGCCAATGCACCTTCATAGCTATATGAAGCGACTTCGAGCACATATCAATTACAAATTTATCCAACGAGGGACTAGGCTTATGCACCATCATGTAGCATATCTGAAACAAATAACTCTCCAAACCTGATAGAGGCAGCGTATACATTCTATTACAGAGATAATCACGAACCCCCGAGTGTTCATGCTTGTAGAGATAGCTAACAGCGATCCACTCACAGAAAAAAGCCGAGTCAAAGAACCGAATAAGCCAACCACTCTCACCATTCTCGCTCGTCGTTGTGGCCCTGGAGGCGATCTCTCGTGGTGACTCATAAGAGTCACCACGAGCGAGTCCCAGAAACCTCACCATTCTCACTCGATCATTATAAACCAAAACACCAACTCAAACAAAACCAAAAACCCCAAAATCCTCTCAAAATTCAGATCACCACAACAAACAAATCCTACTCAAACCTCCAAAGACAACCTGAATTCGTAAAAGCGACTGAGAGTTCAAACTCCAGAATCACTAAATTCCAACACCAACACTAAATCACATTCGTCAACCAGAACTAAAAAAAAAAAAACCAATAACAATTCCTTTAAGCCCCCCTCCCCTTAGAGAGGGGAAATTAACGGAAAATGAAAAAGAAACGCCAAACGAAGAATGCAAGTAAGTTGGTGAAGGAGAATCAAGCAGAAAGGGAAAGACGTGAATAGGAAACCACACACCTTGAGCAGGAAGTGAAATCGAATTGGTTGGAAACAGAAATGAACAAAATGGCGCGAAGAAAAAACAGAGGTTGATCGTGTGGATCTTGAAATTCCTTTGAAGAAATTGAGAAGCGGTTAGGGTAAAGTGATGAAGGTGATGTTGGGTAGTAGTGGAGAAATGGTGGTGGTGGTGGTGAAGAAGAAGAAGAAGAAGAAGAAGAAGAAAAAATGGTGGTGGTCGTCGAAGTTTTTGGAGAGAGAAAGAAAGGTCGAAGGAGAGAGAGAGAAAGGACAGACAGAACGTAAGTAATTATTATTTTTCAATTTTTAAATTTTAAATTTTAAATTTCAATTTTATTTATTTATTAATTTCTTTTATTTTAATTACTGAAGCACGAAGCTCGCCTTAGTGGGGAAATGGGTAAGCGTTTTCTTTTTTCTTTTTTCCTTTTTCTTTTTTCTTTTTTTTGGATTTTAGTGAATCATCATTTGTAATTAAAATTCATACCAAATGTTCCTAATTTCAAAAAACTTGTATTTTAGGTCAAATTACGAATTTGTCTTTTTGAACTTTAGTGGCTGTAAAGATTGCTTTTAAAAATATGTATATCAACAAGTAACGTAAGAGAGTTTGAACCTGCAATGTTTCGGTGAATGAGATGTAACTTAGACAAATTTTGAGTAGGTAGGATTACAAGTTAAAGTTTGTATAGTTCAAATGACATATGCTATGTGTTTTAAAAATTTAAATAAAGTACGATGTATGCCAATTTGTTGCTTTCGTTGTATGAAGGTGGATATGGAGATCATTTTCTATTTTCAAATAAATGATTACGTGTGATATTTGTGTCTTTTTTTTGTTAAATAGTAGTAGATATGGAGATGTAAGTTTAAGCGTTCAATCTTTAAGAAAGATGAATATTGATTTAATCAATCGAGGTGTGGTGGACTAGCATATATTTTTTATATAAAAAATGTCAGCTAGTTTAACATGACATGTTAGATCGGATTCATAAAGAGGTACGTGGCATGTACAACATATTATGTTTTTAAAAGTAATGCAATTGAGTAATGTTACATTACAAGTTTATTGCTTGCAAATTCATGTTGTGTGTCTCGTTGATCGTAAACTTTCAAACGTATCTAGCAGATCATTTGTTTAGCAATTTTGTGTCAAATAGGTCATTGAACTTTGAAAAAACATCTAATAAAATCTGAAAGTTTTAAAATTGAGGTTTGTTGAGATTTGAAACTTAAGTGTTTGTTTTTAAAAAGAACCCAAATTTACAAATTTAGAGTACTAGATATAAAATTCAATCTTCAATTATTTTAAAAATAATTGAATGTATCAAAGGTTTGTTACACACGTTATTGAATATTTAGCAACTTATTAGACACACCAAAATTAAAAGTTTAGGAGCTTAAAAGATTAGAAATTAGAGAATTATACACTACAAAAAATTTAGGTTCCAAAACGATATAAGCCTACAAATTCAAATACTAAACTCGTAATTTATCGAAAGAATAACTTTAGATTAAGTTACTTTTTCCCTTTTTTTTTCTCTCTCTTTTTGCTTTCATTTATGCATGACCACATTTAAAAGTAAGATGTTAAAAGTCACGAGCATACAAGGAGGTGGATAGAAATTGTAGAAGCCAGGCAATAGCAATCACGCATACATCTGTTATGTCAACTCACTTTTACCTCTTTGAAGATTAGGACTCCAAGTACGAATAATTGATGTTAATATTGCAAAATTTAAAACCATGCTAGAGTTTTTTAAACAAATGACAAACTCCAAAGATATTTAGTCAATATTTGCATGATCAAACATTATTGTCTCAGGTAACTTTCAACTTAGTTCGACGCAACATTTAGAGGAAGAGAATCCAATTTTTTACCTCAACACTATAAGAAGGCGACATTAAGAAACTAGCCTTTGATTTTAAGAGAATACAACGACAAAAATTGAAGTGATAAAATGATATAGATAAGGTCCTTTGAAGTGTATCTAATACATAATAAGGTCAATAGAAGTTATAAATTATGAGAAATAGAAGAGGACATAAAAAAAAAAATAGTGAAACAAGGGTCCTTTAGTAGTGGCTTGATTTATGAGATGCAAGTTGATCCGAGGAGCATAGTGGTTCCTACGCTTCAACATCTTAGGACTTGCTAACGATACAAGTCACTTGTAAGCAGGTTCAAAAATGTAAGATAAGCTCTGCTGCATCTTCATGTAATTTCAGAGCTGTTGTTTAGATTTACATATACACTCTGGATATGGGTTTTCGTAGAACGATTCTTCGGTTCTGAACCGCGCTCGACCCTTTATTCCAGCCTGGGGACCTCTTCGTCTTCTTGGACCCCCCTGTCTGTGAAGATTATTGATGTAAATTATTTGTTGGTTTGCTATTTTAACAACCAGATAAATAAAATGGTTCCTAATCAATTTGGAGCTTGGTGCCTGTCTATATTGTGGAAGATGTGGAAGCAACTATTGTGAAGACAATTGAGTGAGAAATTTATACAAATTGCGACAAAGTTTACCTGTTCTTATGCATCCGCTGCACATGATCTGATAGTGAGGGACCTTCTGTTAGCTGTCCCTTTTCCAGCCTATCAAAAAGTTCAACAAGTCCTTTTCTACAAATGATAAATAGAGTGAAATGATCATCTAATAGGAGGGGTAACAAAACAGTCCGAAGGAACTAGTATCGACATCAATTTTGTGAAGATAAAACAGCCATCAACATCTATCATAAATATTGAATATTCAAAATCATTTCAATCATGCTCAGAAATTCACATCAAGTATTGTCCTGGTTCCTACTAGATTAGATTGGCAAGGTAACTCGTTAGAGATTACATTCTAAGTAGGCATCTACGACGAAGTTAGCCCATTCTCTTTAACCATTTTCTATGATCATTACAGGCAGATCCTTTAGAGAGTTTTAATAACATAATAAACACTTTGAAGAAAGTCTCTCTAAGTTATAAACCTTTAGTGTTGCTAGCAATACATAAAAAGTACTACAAAATATTCATCATGTAAAATCAAGTGTGAAAAAATAGGATTAAAAATTTTGCGGACAAAACTGATTACATGACGGCTGATCTTTAAGCAGCATCATCTTAAGTATGGCTAAAGCTTTCATAGAATACTCCAGAGAAAAGGGTCTGGTTTCTTTCAAGTAATTCTTACCTCTCTGGAGTGATGGTTTTGCGGTGCCCTAGATATCTCCGATGGCCCTCTACAGCTCTTGCCATGTTCCCCGAGTACGTTGGGATAAAAACGTCACTCTCAATTGAAATTATATAATCAAGTGCTGCACTCTGAGAAGCATGATTGATGAATGGCTTCAATTCTTCCTCTGTTGCAAGTGTTTCCTGTTAGAAGAACACAGTTAGCTATAATTGCACCAGATTTGTAAACTGGCATAACTAAACCACTACTCATCGAGGTTTTAAGAAATTATGGTGGACTAACTTTGGTAACAATATTCGGAAACCGAGAAGAAAGCTCAGAAAGTCGAGTATCACCACCATAGATTTCCCCAGCTGCAATGTAGATTAATGTTGATGGAAGATAACCTAGAGCCTGCAGGAATATTCCCACTTCCTTGGGAGTAAGTGGACAAAGGCCTTCTATTCTCTGCTCCGTTGAGTTGATAGTTTTTATCTTCCAATGAGGAGTTTTCTCCCTATAAAAGAATAACAACATTGAGCAACAGCAAAAGAATGAAGACTGAAATAACTTCCACATATTTTATTTCTAGAGAAGTCAGACATGCTGGCATACATAATATTCACCTCATTATTTTTAGCTCTTCGGCTTCAAGATGAGTCAAACCATAAGTACAACCAGTGAAGGAAAGCATGTCTTTCTCATATCTCAAATGAAGGGCTATATATCTTTCTCCACGCAATCTAAGCCGCTCGACCAGCTTCTGTGGTGTCACCGTCATGCATGCTCAGAACCTAATTTAGCAGGAAGCCCCATAGGAGACCTCTTAAATTTATAGATACTGGGAAAGAAAAGTTATAGGAAGCCTAATTTGACGTTCATTATCACCTTACTGCAAGATGAATTTCTCATATATCTTTAGATGAGCATTTCTGAACGGTTTAACATACATCAGTTCACTGTATCCAAACATCTACAGCATGTTTGATGCTAGAAATTTGAAAAAAGGCACTAAGTGATCCGTGCAGCATGTGCTAACAAATATTTTAAAACCAGCAACAATCCAAACCTTTCCGAAGTTCTCAATTGGTGGAGCAAAATGAAGGGCTTCATACATTGCACGACATCTAAGCCTTTGAATATCTAGGGGCAGGTCATTATTTGCCAATCGAGAATCAGATTTTGCAACATGAATGACCTACAGAAATGTACTTGATAAGACAGCAGCACATCATTCGATGAAATTATTAAACAACTAATCAAGAAGGAAAGATAAAAAATCAAACAGGTGCAGCCTTTCCGGATGAACAGTTCAAGATATAACAAGAAAATACTTTGAATTTTAACCGACTGATACGTGTCTGGAGACTACAATTGTAATTTCAAATTAGATATTGCAATTACCAAGCTTAGCATCAGAAACATTCGACAGAACTTCGGAATGATACAATAGACTAAAAAGTTTTTATTAGAGGAAATCAGCTCTTTCAGTTAAATTCATATTTATGGTCGGATCTCTTGTGGATTACTGTGAATCAAACAACGGATTGTAACCAACACCAATCAAGTGGAGAAATTCAAACTGGAAAGCAGAAGAAGAAGAAGAAGATTCCTCGTTTTAACTTCAAACTCATAAATAATAGTTTCTGAAACATTCAAAATACCTGATAATCTCTCCATAACCGTGCAATCTCTCCATAGTAACCAAAGCCAGCCCATGAAGTGAAATGCTTACGAGCATGGGGAATAGACTCCAATTCCTTGGGGAGCTCCTTCACTATCTTAACATCACTTTGTAAGGTTTTGATAAAGTGATGTTCGTTGAAAATATCTGAAAATGTACTGTGAAAAATGTATATTACTTATTGGGGTTAAATTATAAACAGAATCAGAAATTAACTGATCCACAAATTGGCAATAGAACATAAATCAAAGTACCTCGTATCATGCCAAAACGAACGTTTATCCAATTGAGGAATAACTAGGGTCCCATTCAAGATGCGTGCCACAGCCACCATGTCAGAAATCTATTTTATAGTTAAAAAAAAAAAAAAAAAACAGCATCCTTCAAACAAATTCTTATCAACGAATTTGTAAAATTTATTTCTAAGGAAGTAGATAAACCAAAATAAGTATTTGTAAATCATATTTGGTCAATTTCCGATCTTCGGTAATAAAGTTAGAAACTTACACCAGCTCGCATTTGATTTAGTCCTCCATTACTTCTCACTGTAATGTAATGATCTGAAGTTTGAGCGGCTGACACAGTAACAAGAAATTATAATTAAAACGATGATCCATTTGTGTTCTGTGTGGAGGCAGGGACTAAAAATGCAATGATAAAAATTTACAAGAAATGAGATCATAACCTCTATGTAAACATGCTTGCACTCTAGAAATGAAGGAAAATAGGACATGGGTACCTTCATATCTTGATGTAGGCTTGACACAGGGATGGAAGCCATAGCTCGATGGAGCATTCCATAGGTGGTCAACAGATTTCTTCATAACAAAGAGCACAGCCAATTTAGTCACTGTTTTCCCCTTTTTCTCATAAGAATCTGGACAAAATTCATTAAAGCCCGAAAAAATAACATCCTAGGGGCAGGGGGAAGAGAACTCCCCCTCCCGATCAAAACTCCTAACGAAAGAAGCCCTCCATTCCATTAGAATCATTGAGGGGGAGTAGTTACAAAGGAATTTCAACATTCCATCCCCTCCTTTCACAACTTAGCGATAGAGTTAACTACAACCTATAAATGGTGCAATTAAAATGGAAAAGAAATTCATAATCTAGGACTTCCAGTCAGCAATATGAAAGTACAAAAGAAGGGCAAAAAACAAAACCAAGCCCAACCAATACAAGGACTACAAAAAACAATAATTGCGAGTAAGAATGAAAACTGGAAATAGACATATGACAACAATTAGACAGAACAGAGAGTCGATGAAACATACGAGACATGCCCCGTTTTCCTAAATTTCCAAATGGATGGTTTCCACAGTCAAAAAAGACTTGCACCTGATGTAGATTGCAGCCTATATAAATGCCACCCTTAGTTCGTACTCAATCCAATGTTTTCACATACATGTATTTCAATTCCAAATCATCAAACCACAGGCAGCTACCATGTCGGAAATAAAAGGATGGCAATGGAAATGAGGATACGGAAGCGAAAGCTAAACTAATTCTTGCAACAAAACAAAATACCAAATAATAAAATGAAATTATAACGACAATAAAGCGAAGAGAGCACCATACCAGCTCAGATTTAGATTGAAATTTCTCTGGCTTCGAAAACAACGGTTTTTGTTCATCTTCCAGTATGTTTCTGGTGCAGAACAAGAACACGAATATGGAAGATGCAAAAATGAAAATCAAGAAAAGGGTAACAGCAAAAGGGGAGGATGTTTTTCGTAGGAGAAATCTGGAAGTTGGTGGGATCCTGTGCTGGATAAAGCTTCGGTTCACCATTTCAGCTACGGATCTCGATCATTTCTATCTCTCGATTACTCCTATACAATTTTTGGGCGCGTGGAGCAATGTGATGCAGAGAATTAGCTCGTTCCTAGTGAAACATTCTTCGAGTCAGTGCAAGATTGATACGAGTAATTGGGCTCAATCGATGCTACATCCGAAATCATTTCCGATGCTGTTTTTCTTTCTCTTCTTCTTCTCTGTTTTTTCCGACAACAACGTATCCAGCGGGGGTTTAAACCTACTTCTCGGTAAGAGAATAATTAGTCGATAATAATTAACTTTTTTTTCTTTTTTTTGTCTAGTTTAATTGTCCAACTTAGTTTTGAAATATTATATATATATATATATATATATATATATATCAATAAATAATAGGTAAGTGTATTTTTAAATATAACTTGTGAATCAAAATATAGAACAATTTTATATTTTATTTTAAGTGCAGATGTCAATATATATATAAGATAAATTATTTTTAATAAAAATACTGTTAAAAATATTTATAAATATAATAAAATATAAATTTATTAATAGAAACGAAAAATAATGTTGATGTAAATAAAAAATGTTTAATAAGAATATCAAGGATTAGTCAAGTTTTATAATATAGTTTACAAATACAAATAAGTGGGTAAAAGAAAAATAAAATTTATTTATTAAACCAAGTATGAATGTGGCATGGAGCTTGTCTTTTCAAATGGAATTAAAGAGAACAAAATTCGAGCTGTTCATTTATATTTATATTTATATTTATTGATACATTCGTAAAATTGGAATTTTGATGTCCGCATCAATGTTTAATAATTAATAGTCACATTTGACAAATAAGATGTTAGAAACATTTTTATTTGTATATTCTAAGTAATTTATTTATCTCAAAATAATAGTGAATTACATGATCAATTTTTTACACGTTAGATTTATTGGTCAGGTATAGAATGTATGCTATGATTTATTGTATGCTATGAACACTTTTACTTTATAGTCCCGTTTATTATTTAAAACTTATTTCTTTAAATTTAACGACCTAGGTAACTTGATACTAATTTTGAGCTAATTATGAACTTTTGGTTGCTCAGGATTATCCTTGGATTGCATGGGTGAGAACAACTCAACAAGCTTCCCATTTAGGGGTAAGACCCGGTAGATAGGTGCAAGACGAAATTCACTCATACCCGCTTATAGGGATAGTAGAGAGGTTGTTTCCTTAAATGCTGACCCCGTGTATTTTATTTAAAAGGCTATGCTCTCTTGTTGATCTGAGAGGGTTTTGGTTTAATGGTTGAACCATAACCCAATTTGTTCATTGGAGGGTAAACGTAGACTTAAGGAACAATATGTAATTTTGGGAGTAAAACGATATTTTGATCCAACCAAAATTACGAACAACCTATGAATGATTGAATTACTAATTGTGATTTATATCTTGCGAGCACAAATATATCTACAACGTGGATAGTGCAATTACAGGTTATAGTGAACAGTCTCGTTAGTTAATGAACATTGGTTAGCTAGGTTAAAAGAGTTTAACCGGTTAATCTCGAATCGTTGAATCTAATGATACGTAGATATATCAGGTCCCTTACTAGCTCATATAAGAATTAACATTGGAATAATGTGATAAAGTAATTTGAATTGTTCAGATTAATTTAGAGAGTAAGACGTCATATATACTCAATATACTTTAGAGAATATACAAAAATGCATTGTAAATCGTTAAATATATTATATCAGTGTTTATCAATGTCATTGTATCAATATTTATTAATGTATATTATTGATAAAATATGAATTTTTCTATATTTGTAAATATCACTATATGAACATTTTTAAATATAATAAAATGAACAAAAGTACTTACAAAATTTTAAATACATTGATAATTTTTATCAACGATAAAATTTAAATTTTAGTATATTTTATAAATATTTTTAACACGTTTATCGTCAAATTACCGTCTGTCATATTTAAAAATGTCCGTATTTTGTACGATAAAAAAGAGATAATAACAACAACAATAATAACAAAAGAAATCGTAAACTTGTTTCCCGTACGAACTATCGTTCATCGCTCAAAACACACAAAACCTCAGATAAAACTCCATCCGGTACAACTGCCGCTCTCCTGCTACCTCGCATAGTTGTCAAGAAAGTGAGAGCCGATAGAAACACAATCAGATAGAAGCGAAGAAGATTATACCAAATGCTGGAATCATGAAGTTCATGGCTTCAAACGCACTAAATTTCATACAATTATCGCATCCAATCCTTCCTTCCACTACATCTCTCGGTCGAATTCAGCTACTTCCATCATGTTCTTCATCGTGTAGCAACCATGGTTCAGCTACCAAAACTCGCTCCAGAGATCGCAGTTTCCCTAAGTTCCGGCAGCGCGGAGTTTTCAATCCGAAAGCTTCTAGTTCGGATACAGACGCGGTGGTAGCCTCCCCAAATGTAGAGGAAGACGACGAGTCTGCTCAGCTATTCGAGGTTTCTTCTTCTTCTTCTTCTCATTTCTGAGTTTAATTCTGATTGGTGGTTCATTGATAAGATACGAGGACCTTAAAGAGTAATGTAATTTCAGCGTATGTATTTGGCGTCGGCTTATCGACTATGTAGAAGAGGCAGAAACGTTAGTAGTCGAGGTTGATCGAGAGAGAGCTGTTCTTCAGTTCCTTAAATTGAAACTTATGTTTAGGAAACGAACTTTTACTTGACGATTAAAACTTAAAAGTAACAATCACACGGAAGGTGTTTGTTGCGTAAGTTTGGTGTGTTCGACTCTGTTTGTCGAGAAGACATCATTATGTGTAATGAGGATCAACGGATTAGTCATATTATCTGCTCTCAGAGATTCAATGCATGACTCACATAAATTGATCAACTATTGAAGTACTTTCTTTTTTTAGTGGGCGACAGTCAATACTAATTTGATTCTCTAACTTTTTTCTTTATTAATCTCACATATACGAGTCTTGAGTTTTTCAGAAATTAAAGGATGCTGAGAGACAACGGGTAAATAAGTTGGAAGAACTTCAGAGGAAGGCGAATTTGCAATTAGAAAGGCAGCTTGTAATGGCTTCTAGTTGGAGTAGGGCCTTACTGACCATGCGTGGAAAATTAAAGGGAACTGAGTGGGATCCCGAAAATTCGCACACAATTAATTTTAGTGATTTTTGGACACTGCTTAATTCGAGCAATGTCCAGTTTGTTGAGTACTCAAATTACGGTCAGACAATGTCAGGTAGTCACAGTATATCCTCTTTATATTTTAGAAAGCCTACACGTTTCTAAGTTAATCTACAAACAAGAAAAAGGAAAAAAAAAAAAAGACTACAATTACAAAATTGGAAGGGGTCCTATAATTACAAATTGCTAGAGCCTTTAAAGATATTTAAATTAGCTTTTAAAGACATTCTTGCTGTTTTATGTCTCCAGCAATTGATTGTTAGTTTTTTATTCAAGAAGCTTTTGTTCAGCAATCTTGGTACTAGGGTATAGTGGTTATTTTCTGAAAAGTTTCTGATGGTTGATGGTGATGCTTGTGCAGTCATTTTACCTTATTACAAGGATGAAACAGGTGGAAGTGTGAAGAATGAAATCATTTTTCGGCGTCATGTGATTGATCGTATGCCAATTGATTGTTGGAACGATGTCTGGAAGAAGTTACATCAACAAATAGTAAACGTTGATGTAATTAATGTGGATGCAGTCCCTGCAGAAGTCTATTCATCTGTTGCAACTGCAGTGGTTTGGTCTATGCGGCTAGCACTCTCTGTTGCATTGTATCTTTGGATTGATAACTTGACGAGGCCAATATATGCAAAATTGATACCTTGTGATTTGGGAGAGCCAAAAAAAATAACTAGACTACCTCTCAAGCGCCGTGCACTTGGATCTTTAGGGAAGAGTCGGTAAGTAGATATCCTGGATCAATTGTTTTGAATATTTAAAGGGATCTGTCTGATTAATGTAAATTTTGTCCATTTGGTTGACAATTCTGCTAAGGCGGCACCATAGGCTCTGGTTATTTTATTTGCTTTAGTAGTCTCCAATTTCTCTCATACAGAATGCTCGAAAAGCAGTTTTGTGCTCTTGGGCCTTTCATCTCTCTTATAGGAAGGTGTCTTTTTTTTTTTTTTTTTTTGTTGGCTTCAGAATAGAATCCCAGAAACATGTGTCGTTAGGTATCCATGGAGTAATGATTATCTTTTATGCCACTCCTGGAATTTGATTTGGAATCTATTACTTTATGGCTTTTAAACAGGGCAAAACTTATATCAGCAGAAGAAACTACTGGAGTCACTTTCAGTGATTTTGCTGGGCAGGAGTATATAAAGAAGGAGTTGCAAGAGATTGTACGAATTCTCAAAAACGATGAAGACTACCAAGACAAGGGCATCTATTGTCCAAAAGGAGTACTACTCCATGGGCCTCCTGGAACTGGTAAAACCCTGCTAGCTAAAGCTATCGCTGGCGAAGCTGGACTTCCATTCTTAGCTGCAAGTGGAACGGATTTTGTAGAGGTGAGGTTTGTTGCTCATTCAACTTGAAAAATGAAAGGGAAAGGGGTTCACAAAAAGACTATAATTAGCATTAGCAAAAAGTGGAAGAGTCACTATAATTACAAGAATTTGAGTGAAAAGCACACGTAAAAAGGGCCAGTCATCTTGTTTGCCAAATCCCACACTTCCTTTCCAGTATGTTGGTTTGTTTATAAAAACTCATGGCAATTCCCAGTCCTTTTGCTATTTTTTTTCTCTGTTATGGTAAATCGTAGCAAGAAGGTGTGGTTATTCTAATACACATTTTATTTATTAAAGATCAAACTATACCATGGCAGTATAAATATTGCATCTTGAGGTTAAATGAAAAACGCTTATTTTGCACAAGTCTCACTATGCTATTTAGCGGCTTAGGCTTTTGGAAGCAGAACCTGAGTTCAGTCTGGTTTCTCTTTTTGGAATGAGCTGAGTAGGTTGGTTAATTATAAGATCGTCGAGTTGTTGTAACACGAATAAAAATGTTAAATCACTGTTTGACTCAAAAGCTTAAGCTGATTGGTTGTGGTAAATTTAATAATATCAACAATTTAACACTTCCATCACTTATGAGTTAGAAAATTTGTAGAAGACCTAACAAGTGAAAATCAATATTGATTGGAGAGATAATGACAATATAGAGGTTTGAACGCACGATTTCCTGCTTTGATACCATGCCATATCACCTATTGACTCAAAAGTATAATCTGATGGGTTATGGGAAATTTAATTGTATCAACAGTTTAACAAAAGTTCATTGTTTAAATGTAATCAATGTACTTGATGAAAGGCAATGAACCAGAAACGTTTGCAATGTGTTACTTTTTTCCTCAGATGTTTGTGGGAGTGGCAGCCTCCCGTGTGAAGGATCTTTTTGCTAGTGCCAGATCATATGCCCCTTCCATTATATTTATTGATGAGATAGATGCCATTGGTAGCAAACGTGGTGGACCAGATATTGGTGGAGTAAGGAATTTCTTCAAACTTTCCCAGCTGCTTTTATATTTGGTTTTTCAGTTTTTCTGCCATATATATTTAAGTGACTGGATGGAAGTTATTGGAAAAGACAAGAGTGACTGCATGGAAGTGAACTTGAAATTCATTTTATATGACATCTTCTTATATCTCAGTTGCAAACAATTTTTGACTCTCCGTTTCTGTCTCCCTCCCTCTCTCATGGGTTGGTGTAGGTTTCCATAAACCGAGAATGAGACAATCTTATTTTATTTATGATGGATGCGACCACATCACATATTGGCCTTTTGGAATCTATTCCTTCTTGGTTCTTTGTTCGTTGTTCATCACCGATTTAATATATTTGTCATTTTCAATAATAGCTCATGCAATCTGCTAAATATTAATTTGGATGTGGCCTAGAAATAATCATTATTAAAATTTTGTTGTAAGTGTGAAGTCTCAGAGCATTTAGGCCTTTTTAGGACAAGAAAGTGACACGTTCTGTTGTAAATGTGAAACCAGAGATAATCATTACTAAAATAAAGCCTGATATTATTTTATTTTTTTCTTTTGTTATTATTATTATTATGATTATTTTTTAAAAAATTCGTGAGCGTCTTGGTTAGCTTACGCGCACCACGACTAGTCTCACTGGACAACCCGCCTGACCCTACAACATTTGGGTGTGAAGGAAACTAAGAAGCACACACTTTAGTTTGGCTATTGTGTCCGTGTCGGACACTTGGACACTCCGACACCTGGTGGACACCTATCAGGCACTTGTTAATGCAACAAATGCATTAGACATGCGTAGAACACTCATTGAGTAGACTAAAAAGACACATAGATGACAATGATAATAACTTTTGAGTGTGGAATACATCAAGTTAAATCTTTTAAGCACATAAATGCATCCATTTACTATGAATTTTCTTTTACTATAAAAGTGATTTATATGTATATATATATATTCTTTTTTTTTTTTTGATAAGAATAGAGATATATTTTTTGAAAATAAATATTTTAATAAACGTGTCCTTGTCGTGTCGTGTCCTAGATTTTTAAGAAATGCTGTGTCGACGTGTTCGTGTTGTATCCGTGTCTGTGCTTCTTAGACAGGAAACTCGTAGGAAATTAATTACTAGGTAGGTGGCGACCATGGATTGAACCCATAACCTCTTAGTTAGTTATTGAGACTATGTCTCATTTTTAACCACTAGACTAACCCAAAATTGTTTTTGGTAGCACTTCTAATGCATCTACAGAAACAAAGATACTGTAAAGCGGCTTTGCTATGGAACCCTGCTCTCCACTTAGCATGCTTGAACTCGAATGTACATTGCATGCAATATAGATTTAATACAATGTGCAATGCAGGGTGGAGCAGAAAGGGAGCAAGGCCTACTTCAAATATTGACCGAGATGGATGGATTCAAGGTTTCTTCTGCACAGGTATGTAGAAAACGTGGACACATTAGTATAAGATAGTATTCTTCTTATAAAAAAAAAAGTATAAGATAGTATTCTAGCTGGAAATGTCCAGCCATAGAATCTCAGCTATATATGATACGCCCATATTTTAAAATATATTGTTTCCTTTCTAATTTTCTATGATTTATTAATTTAAGTTGTGGTGAGTATTCATTATTCAGTCCGTAATGGGAGCAGGAATAGTTCTTTTGAGAATATGAGAGATGGGAAATCCAGCTAGTTACTGATGTGGTAAATTGAAGGAAGTCTGTACTTTTTACATTGGGAGCTGTCAATGATTGAAGACGTTGCGTTGTTGTAGAGAGAATTCACTATTTGAGTTTCAAAATTTTCTCATTTCGATGTAGTTTTCCTTTTTCTTTCTGCCTAGTCCTAACTGGAGTTTGTACTTTTATGACATTAGTTTCTTTTCATTTCTGGAATGTTTGGTACTTGTTAAAAGAAAATTGTATATCATGTAAAATATCAACTCTTTATATAATGGAAAACACCATCTCTGTTTAGTCAGATCACGATCACATGAGTTCCCTCATAAAAAGATTCATCCAATCAAGATTTTTGGGAGTGTTTTCTCTCTCTCTCTCTCTCTCTCTCTCTCTCTTTTTAATTATTTTTTATTTTTAACTTGAAGAGAATTTCTGATTGATTGGTTAAATCTGGATCTTTCAGGTGCTAGTTATTGGTGCAACAAATAGACTTGATATTCTTGATCCTGCTCTATTGAGAAAGGGCCGTTTTGATAAAATTATTAGGGTTGGATTGCCATCAAAAGATGGAAGATTGGCCATATTGAAGGTATTTCAGATAGTTGGCTTGCTATTAAAGAGTCGGAAAACTCTTAAAAAGTTGTGATACCTTATTAGGATCGATATGTTATTTATAATGCAGGTGCATGCGAGAAATAAATTTTTCCGTTCTGAGGAGGATAAGGAGGCTCTACTCAAAGAAATTGCTGACCTAACTGAGGATTTCACTGGTGCAGAATTGCAAAATATACTGTACTAATACAAAAATCTTTAAGCTATGACTATATTTAGCAAATTTTTTGTGTGCATTTTATGTTTCAAAGGAGAGTTGAGGTTGTTTATATATTTTCAAATGTGGACAGAAATGAAGCAGGAATTTTGACTGCTAGAAAGGATCAGGACTATATTGGACGTGAAGAGTTGCTTGAAGCATTAAAAAGGGTTAGTGCTTGTCCCACTCCCACCATTCTTTAGGAGCTTAGATATAGCACTTTTCCCTTGTAAAAGGATGATAAACACATTACACTAATTTTTATTGGATAGACGTATTATCAACAATTGTCTTTGAATGGTTTGCAGCAAAAGGGAACGTTTGAAACTGGTCAGGAAGATAGTACTGAAATTCCGGAAGAGTTGAAACTAAGATTGGCATATAGGGAAGCAGCCGTTGCTATTCTGGCTTGCTGTTTACCAGATACCCACCGCCCATTCATTGAGGTAGAGTTGTCATCTTCTTTCAAAGTTTTTATAACATTTCCTTGGTAAAGAAGAAGCTTGTTAACTATTTTCATTCTGATCCTTGCAGACAAATATAAAGTCAATCCGTAGTCAGCCAAATATGTGTTATGCTGAAACTCCAGGGAGAGTGTTCTCAAGAAAAATAGATTATGTTAATTCCATTGTGCGTGCATGTGCTCGTAAGTTATATGTGATGCTTATGCTTTACTTTTGTAATTTTCTGTGTGTAATTTTTCCACTGGGAGTTGCTATGTGTGGTGAAATTGAACTTTGGGAATTGTACGAACCACCCCACAGGTAGTTGTAATAATTGCACCCTTAAACTTTCAAGTGTAAAAATTAAACCCCTAAATTTTCAGTGTAAAATTTGCATCCTTAAACTTCCAATGGTCAAACTAAGCCCTCAATCTGTCAAAAATGTAAAAATTCAGCTGCTTTGGTTGGGTGTGATATGGGGGTGCTTCCTCTGTTTTATTTAGGTCTCCCTTTGGGACATAACCCTAGAAAGCGTTTGTTATGGGATCTGATCATGTGTAAGATTCGTAGGAGACTTTTATTAAATGTTGATAATTCATTTCAAAACGTGAAATTTAATCAATTATGCTTTCAGGGTAATCTCTTGGACGTTGGCACTATTCAAAATAATGTTAGAATTACTAGTTTATTCACTGGGTCAATTTTTAATACTTGCTCTCTGGATTTCTCACAGCACGGGTAATTGAAGAGGAAATGTTTGGGATTGATAACTTGTGTTGGATCTCTTCAAAGGCTACGTTAGAAGCTTCAAAGTTGGCAGAACTTTTGATTCTGCAGACGGGGATGACAGCTTTTGGTAAAGCATACTACAGGAATCCTGGCGATCTTGTTCCAAATGTTAGTCTGCATAATGGAAGCTTAATACTCTTGAAGTCTTTATGACAGTAATTTTCTAAATAATAAAATATTTCAATAACTCCGTTAATTTGAATACTTTCTACAGCTTGCATCCAAACTTGAAGCACTTCGTGAGGAATACTTGCGCTATGCTGTGGAAAAATGTTTCTCTATTTTGAGAGAGTACCACTCCGCTGTAGAGACAATCACAGGTCATATTGTTTTATGTAATTCTTTTTCTAATTTATGTAACAATTGTGGACTGTTGAATGATCTTCACTGTAGTTAAGCTTAAATATTGAGATGCAACTAGAAATTGACGAAGTTGATTTCTTTTAAGGAATCGGCATCATCTTAGTTCTGTCACTTATTGAACATGCGGCATTTGTATTATGCAGATATTTTACTTGAGGAGGGAGAGATTCAAGCTGAGGAAATTTGGGACATATTTGAAAAGGCTCCTCGATTTCCACAGGTGTTTTTTCTTGACTTAGAAAAAATTATATTTCTGTTATTGGGAAATTATCATAACATGCTTACTTTTACATGGTAATTTTTCGATTTCTCTCTCTCTCTCTCTCTTGGATAAGAATTTTCGTTTGTTATTTTCTAATTGCATATATTAAAAATGGGCAATCCTTCCTCAAATATGTTTTTTTTAAACGGAGACAAGCTTCTTTATTAATTAAAACTCAAAGTACAAGATATACAATGAGGAGAGCAAAGAAGCCAAAAAGAGAGAGAGAGAAGGGGGTCAGCGGGTGCACCCGGACATCTCAACTAGGTTGACACCTTCTTAGTGCCCTCATTATATCCAATGACACAATTACAAAACTATAAAGTAAACAGCTAGGAAGAGCCCAAAAACAGTCCCGAATGTTCTAACACAAACAAACCAAAGGAGAAATAAAGTAAATAGCACCATCCCCATGTGAGTAGTAGCAGCACAACTGAGGCTTGATCTGAAACGCCTGATCACCCGTATTAGAGAGGGGACGAGATGAAAGCTGGCCAATTAGATGATATGTCTAGGATTGAGTAGCTATGAAAGCTCTTATTCAAAGAGCACCAAGCAGCGACATTCCTCTTTGCTGTTTCCAAGACATTTTGCCACAATCTAGGCTTGTCATGAAAATATTCGTTGGTTGCGTTCAAACCATAGCTCTGCTGGAATATGTTAATCACCAATCAATCCAAAAACTTAAGTTGATGAGTTATCACTCAATTCAATTCAAAAGCTTAAGTTGATACTGGTGAATTTAATATTTTATCAATACTCTAACACTGCCCTTTACCTGTGGCCTTGAACCAATTAAGTGAAATTCAATTAGTGAGAAAAGACTTTACAATGGTTTGAACTCAAAACCTCATATTCTAATACCATGTTAAATCACCAATCAACCCAAAAGTTTAAGTTGATGGTTTATGGTAGATTTTAATATTGTATCAATACTCTAGTACACATAAGGCAACTTGTCCTGGGTGGAGTGAGCTATTATGACTTGCTCATTGTTTGGACCTCCTAGTATAATAGTTGAAGTTATCAGTCATTATAACTTACGCTTAGCTACAGTAAAACTATTTGAAAATTCTCATTGTCTACGATGTTTATTATTTTGTAACCATCTTCTCTTCTCATTTGCAACTTTTGACTAGTGTGCACCCGAAAAATAAACTATTATAACTCACGTACTATAATAATCATCGACTATAGTAAGTTAGTTACCAACTCAGCACCTCAAAGACTGAAACAACCCTTTAAAGACTTATAATGATCGCTTTTGTACTTGACTTGACTAAGAAACCATTCTGTTTGGAGGTTTAGGGGGACATTTCCTTTTCCTACATTCATTGGGCTCACACAACACTCTAGAGGACTCCCTTGCTTAAGGCCTTGGACAAGAGAATTTCATTTACGCTGCTCTCCCTGACCTTGAGTAGTTTTTTTTTTATGCTTATGGTTCATGATGTAATTCTTAAAAGAGTACCCTCCTAAAACAGACTATTATAACCCACAGACTATAATAATTATAGACTATCATAACCCAAACAGCGTATCAAACAATCGTTTAAAGACTTATAATGATCTTTTGTAAGCTGACTTGACGAAGAAACTAGACTGTTTGGAGGTTTTGGGGAATGTTTCCTTTTCCTACGTTCATTGGGCTCACAACGCTCTGGTGCACACCCTTGCAAAAAGGCCTTGGACAAGAGAATTTATTTGCACTGCTCTCTCCTTACCTTGAGTGGTTTTCTATGCTTGTGGTTTGTGATGTAATTCTTTAGTTTATTTTATTGTCTTTCTCAAAAAAAAAAAAAAAGAAAAAAAAGAAAAGAAAAGAAAAAGAAAAGACAAAAGAAAAAAGAACCCTAGAACTCTTAGTAACCCTCCCAAAATCCAATAAAGTGTTCTTTTAGGAGTTCAAAAGAGTCTTTTCGACAAAAGTTTGTTACTCCCTCACTCATCTAAATTCATGTTTGCCAAGAGTGGAAACCTTGACACTCGTAAAATGGCCTAGTGTCGACGTGTCCGACACTGAGATGCTCCGACATGCCTCCAACACATGTTCGACATGCTTGTTGGCATGCCAAATTTCATTTTATTATTGTTATTTTTTTTATTTTCAAACACGCTAGTACATGCTGGGACACTTCTTAGACATGTTAATGTGTGTTTTTTTTTGAAAAAAAGTTTAGGAGCCTATTTCTTATTTTAGGGGTTTAACTTTTAGTTCATTAGCCTCCAAACAAAGTTGCGTCCATGATACCCATCCCTTGATCTCCATTTCTCACTTTCATCCTCTAGACGACTGTTGCCATCCATGACCATCGGGTGAATACCACCAGGCAATTTTCTCAAGTGAAAACTAGTGGGGGCTCGCTGCATAAAGAATTTTCAGCCGAAGTTCATTTCTTTTTCATTATTTTCCTCACATATTCATTTTCTCATCTCGTCTTTTAATTGAATCGTATGGATATTTGTTTGATGTTTAAAGGCATAAATTTATATGTACGCATTACATGTCAATATATGCATACGTTTTTTTTTAAAAAAACAAAAATATTAATGTGTTCCGAACGTGTCTTGTCCTACTTTTTTTGAAATTGATGTGTCACCGTGTGCAAAAACATTTGTCTATGGCAATATCTAGCATGAGGGCTACCCCTTTTTTTTTTTTTTTTTCCGGCTTCGCTTATTGAATTTTCTTGGATGTCCTCTCATCTAATAGGCTTTGATAGTGTTTTAGCATTTATCCTCAACATACCAATAAACTATATGCAAATCAGACCAGAGATAAATATAAGGGACTGCTAAAATTTTGAACTTGTAAGGACTCCTTGTGACTTGAATTAGGGGAGTCGTCCAACATTTTTATAAGATTTGCCAGTACTATAATGGACCAACTTCAATCTTTACACGAAGCAACAACAACAAATTTAAATAGGAGACATCGAAAAAGAAATTTCATTTTCATTAAATCAACTAGATCTTTTTTTCCTTTTAATTTTTTTCCCACTTGAAAATGTCCAATTTTATCTGCCATGAAAATTTCCTAGACGGGTAAAAGAAGCGTTGATAAACATAAATGTAAGCCTCAAAAGTGGAAACAAAGGGAAAATCTAAAGTGTCAGGTTCACATTTGCACAAAAATGAACTTTGGTGCAATCACCAAAAGCAACGGAAGGTTATTCAAGATCTTGTAGTTTAAGAGTTATTTCTGATTACTCAGCTTGGTAGATATCAGAGATGTATATTCAATGTTAATGATGTACATTGTTTTCATTCTCGTGTAACTTTCAATTATAATTAGGGATCCATGGATAATCCAACTTGTAGGAAAATTTCCGCTGCTATTTTCCTTAGGAAGCTAAAGTCTAACAATCAAGTTCATATATCTATTCTTTTGAATCTTAGTTGCTCCTTATAACAATATGTTGGACTTCAATAAATTGGAGCCTACATATTGTCTTTCATGTTTGTTTGTTTGTTTTTAAAAAAAGAAGAAACCGGGAAGCAAATTCTTGCGTATTTAAACCCCCCCC
>JBBPDJ010000023.1:6790817-6877258 GCA_037974625.1 Cucumis cinereus | reverse complement strand
CCCCACCCCGGCACACACAAAGTGAAACATGAATACCCTCCTCAGATTATGACGATGGGCTGATGCCATTTTGACTTTTGTTATTCAACAATTTCACTTATCAATGTTCAGATATTCAGTGTCTTCAAACTATTTAATGGTATTTTTGGTTGCACCTTATCAGCCTTCTGTGCGTCCAATTGATGAATATGGAGCTCTGCTGTATGCTGGACGGTGGGGAGTTTATGGAGTTACACTGCCTGGAAGGGTTTCATTTGCACCTGGAAATGCTGGCTTTGCGACTTTTGGTGCCCCTCGACCTATGGAGGTACACGGCAATCTATAATGCTCAGATTTACTCCATCCATAATGTTGAATTACTGATAAATGGATCTTTCCTCTGTGAATTGAACCCTTGTGCAGACACAAGTTGTTAATGACGAAACATGGAAACTAATTGATGATATCTGGGACAAAAGGGTTCAGGAAATCAGAGCTGAAGCTTTAGAAGAGGTTGAAGAAGACAAAGAGAAGCCACAACTTCTGATGGCCAGTCATTTCCTTTGAATGTAATAACAAATTCCTTCATCTGTTAGCGCTTTCACTCATTGTTATTGACTCATGCACCCACTGTAGCCTTTTCTTTTTCTTGTTAAATGAAAACAGATATTGCATTGAATCATTGATAATGAGAAGTATAGACAATACAAATATGTAGAAGTACCAGGGAACCTCAAAAGGCAGAAACTGAAACTACTAGTCTTTCTCCTCGTAGAGTTGTTAAAAAGTCTTGGCAAGCTCTTACATTACATTTTTTGACCAATCAAAAGCATAAAAAAAACTGAATTCTATCCATTAACAACTTGTCATTCCTCATTTCTTTCTCAAAACATATGCTCGTTTGTCTGAGCTTTATGGCCTAATTAAGGGTGGTACTGCTAACATTAATCTTTTACTTGCAACATTACGATAAATATCCCTACAAAATAGTGAGTGTAAATCTTCTAGAAATACCCGGAAAACATAAAACTGAAATACTAACTTAGTCCATCATTGAAACATTAATTTAGCCCTTGTGAACCTTATCCTGTTATTGTTTTCTTGCATTTTCTGTTATACTTCATATCTGTTGCAACTCTAAAATTTTAAATGGAGGAAATAGCTTTCAATTATTTGATTGGGAGGAAGAATGAAAGAAAAACAAAAAAAATTATTATTTCTAACAAGAACTTTGCATTGATCCCACCAATATAAAAGATACTTGCCCTGAAGAAATTGGTCTGCCTTTTACGTTTCTATCTCTCATTCCTCTCTGTGTTTGTATCATAGGATCTGTACAAGGGTTTCATCTTTTTTATTCAGGGTTCATATTGCACACTCTTAATAACTCTTCCCTTGTATTTTTCCTTTGATGCTTTCCACTTTCATGCGGGGAAGCAATTTTGATGGCTTTTGTTTACAGAGTCTTGCAGATCATAGTGGGATCCTAAATATTTTCCATAAATGCCAGATTCCTGAAGGTCTGGAAATTTGCATCCTTGATGAATATGTATGTTGGTGACTTTGCGAGTGCTTATGTTTTATGCAGACGAGGAGGGCTTGGAAAAGCTGCACATTTTAGAATTATATTTGCTGGAGACTTTGTGGCAATAAAATGATGCAATAATTTTGTTTTAGGCCGTGAGTTAGCATCAACGAGAAGAGGTATTTGTTTGTATTAGCCCTTGTAAATTGTATCATTTGTTCATCGGGTCTTTTGAATTTTTATTTCGTTCACGAAGTTTTGTACACACCACATCTTATTAATCAATGAGAAATATTTTTTTCCTTTCATCGGAAGAAGGGGATTGTGATAACTGGAAAATTGGGCAAATAAGTATTGTAAAAAGAATTCAATAGTGCATTGTTTATTTCTTGGTTATCGTTATTCAACTATCATGCTAACCAGGATTACAATGCAACTATAATGTGGTATTTTTCTAGATTCTGAATGTTAATAGAGAGGATTCAATATCCTCGTGAAGATCTCTCTCAGGAGGGAACTTGGGGAGAAGGTTGGCAATTTTTTTAGCAGATTCTAAATATGATTTATGTTTGTATACTATGGCTGCTAACTTAGCTTCTGCATTGGTACACTGGTTTTTGAATGCAAAGATGTGACTGGCTCTGTAATTCTTCTTCCCGAGTAGGTCGGTGAGCTCCTTTTCCTTCAGTGTCCAGCTACCAGTTCTCAAATTGAAGGCATACAAAGGAAGGAATCTTTGTCCATAATCAGCTATGAATTCTAAAGCTTTTAAAATGAATTCGAACTCCTCATTTGGCATGTAGTACGGAAAGCTTACTCTTGTCCATCCAGGTTTTATTCCATCATAGCCCTATTAGGTTGTTAAAGATAAAGTTCAAAGATGATGGAACGAATCTCCCTGTCTCATGGTATACAAAATTGAAAAATTAAACTGATTAATACCTTAGCAATGGCAGATCTGTAGGCTTGCGAGCATGCTTCATCAATGTTGAGCAGCTTGTGACCATAAGGACCGGCACAACTGCATCCCCCTCGAGCCTGAACTCCGAACAAATCGCTCAGGAGTGCTGCTACAAAAGGACCATGAAGAGGTTTGGCTCTCATACACCCCGTTTCTTCCCACATGTAAAGCTTTTTATCCTTTTCTCTGCTGTTAGGTTTACATAACATATCTGTGAGACGGTTGGGTGACGAATTATTAGTTGAAGAGTAAATGATAAAAGATAATATCGCCTGTCGCTTTGAAGACGTGCTCCCTAATATGCCGATGCTTCTATTTGGGAGAAGTGTCTTCAAAGCCCTTTCTATATACTGATGCTCTTGCTTCTCTATCTCTTGATAGCTGATATATTCTTTTACCCAAAAAGCCAAAGCTGCTCTTATTATTCCTATAATCTGTGGCGTTCCACCATTTTCCCTCTCTTCTATGTCTTCATTATACAGTGTATCCTGGAGAAGGTTTTCCATGAACAAAGGAACAAACGTCAAAATATGCCCAATTTTCGGTTTCAATCTATCAGATTCCATTCAAACAAAACTTGAATTCGGTAAGCTTTCCATTTACCTTTTCACTGAAGCCATTGACATAAGTCACAGTACCACCCCCACAAGTTGATGGAGGAGATGATTTTAACTTATAGAGACTTTTGTTCATCAGAAGGATTCCAGGTGAACCAGGCCCTCCAAGAAACTTGTGTGTACTTAGAAAAATCGCATCATAGCCGTTGATTTCCCCCGACCGCATACCAATTTGCACATAAGGACCACTACATCATAGACAAACGGATTCAATAAGCATCCTTAGTGAATGCTTTAACTCTAGCAAATAGGTAAAATTTCATGTACCTTGCAGCGAAATCAAAGCAAACATGGCCTCCATATTGATGAATTAGTGTAGCAATTGCTTTTGTATCTGAATAAATTCCTGTGACGTTACTACAAGCTGAGAAAGAACCCAAAATTGGTCTATTTCCAGCTTTCTTATATGCTTCAAGTTGGGATCTGAGCATTTCAATGTCTAAAAGCCCATTCTCATCCATTCCAATTTCGACTACCTCGGCTAAGCTCTGCCGCCATGAGAGGAGGTTGGAGTGATGCTCATAAGGTCCAACAAAAACAACCCATCTTTCTTCCTCCTTTAGGGTTTCTATTACCCTCTCTCTTAGAATGGATGGCACTGCAATGCCCATCACTTCTTGCAGTCTTTTAATGGCGGAAGTTGTGCCTTGTCCACAGAACAGAATTGCTTCTTCTTCTCCACCTCCTAAGCACCTCTTGATGTACGTAGTAGCATCGTTCACCATCTTTGTTGTATGGTGTCCTACAAAGCTGTCGCATGTGTGAGTGTTGCCTGCCAATAAGTTAAGTTTAGGATTAGGATCGAACTATGGACTTTTGAAATGGTAATCAGTGCTTTATTAATTGATTAGTTAGTTATACTTAGATTGACCGTTAATTATTTTGTTGGTGGTAACTTTGTTATGTTTTTTTTAAAGAAAATAAATTTCGTTGTCACTTTTAGCATAATTTTTTAAAATAGCAAAATTGTCAAAATATTTAGTGCGACGTTGAAATTTTGCGAGATTTGAAAGCATTTTTTATTTTTAACTGTAATTTAATGTTTTAACAATGCAGTGACTCTCTTTGTCATGTTTTTTTTTTAATATATGGGATTCAACCCTCCTTTGATCTCAAGAAAACCAATACTATATCAACTACCGTTGAGTTATGCTCGAGAAATTGACGAAATTTTTAAAATAAAATTCTCACTTCAAATATGGTTTGACATCACATCATAGTTTTTTTTTTGTCTGAGAATATATCATACAATTCGTTTTTAACTATATAGTAAATTATTTGATTATACATCACACATAATTATATACTCATACTATTCTAATAATTTTGCATTAGCCATATGTATTTTGAGTTTGTTGTGAAGTATCATTTGTGCATGTCAACGTTCTTTATTCTATACATTTAAAAATGTTCTTTCTCTAGTTCTTATTATATGTAGCATAAAATCATATAAAATTGATTTTCATGAAAATTTTCATTTTTACCCTACAATTTTGAAATTTGTTCGGATAATTTAACCTGTAATCTATTGTGGTGACAGGGTCTATATAGTAGCCAACCCTTCTAAGTTCTAATTTTATAGTATAACTTAAAACGGTAGATAGGTAGATAGATAGAGAGATTAACCATAATATGGAAGAACTTTTCTGAGGATGAAATCTTCAATATAACGAAGAGAACGACCGGAAGCTGTATGATCAGCATAACACAATCGTCTTTCTCCAAATGGAGAATCAATCTCTGCTTCTCCACCAATAATCTGAGAACGCAACCAAGCCAGCCTTTCCTCCACCCTGTCGGAAAACGGAACGTCGTCCATCTCCACCGTCTGAAATGATCTCGACCGCCCGCAAACTCCATAGCTTTCGCTGGTGGCGCTTTCTGCATCTTCTTCGTCGGCTTCTGCATACACTCTGTCACTGCTGTAAGCTTCTCCGGCGAAACTTTCGGGTTTTTTCCACATGGGGTTCTCCACCTTCAACTCCATAGTATTAGCTTTGGAGAAGAAAAGATAACGGAAGTTATATAAATAAGTGAAGTTGTGGACGGTGAACAAGGTTTTTAAAAGGTGGGAAAAATGTTTTGAATTTCCGGTGGGTTTATACATTGTTGGCCGTCCGGTTGGACACCAGAACAGAGAGATTTGAAATAAAACCGAAATTTGGTTTAATTTAGGCAAGTAAATCACTTCGTTTTTTGTTTTAATTTTTAAAAATTAAACATATAAACAACCTCTTAAACCTTTAATTCTTTTTATAAAGGTTTTCAAAAACTGTCCCATTTTAAAAACTAAAACAAATTATTTATTTATTATGATTATTTTGAAAAATTTGGCTAAGCATTATCCTTACATTAAGAATGATGCAAATCATTGTAAGAAATTGAGAGTAAATGAACTTAATTTTTTAAAATATTAAATTTAAAACAAAGTGGTTACCAAATACATGTTTGTCTATGAATTATAATGGCTAGAAATTAGTGATGGGTGTATTTTAGCATGTAACAATTTAAGTTAGGCCAAAATGAGCTTAGTTGGATTAAAATAGTGTTTCTACTATATCAACCTTAGAGTTTTGATTCTCTTACCGCACACATTGTAAAAAGAAAAAAAAAAGGAGTATTTTACAATTTAATTCACGTACTTAATTTTTTTTTAATAATATAATCTCCTACGGTTAAATTGTTATTACTACTATTACTATGTAATGACTTTTTTTACAATCGTTAAAAAAACACTTGAATTCTTCAACAATTTTTAAATTTTTATTTTTTTAATTTTTTTTCATAGAAAACTTAACTTGATAGTAATAAACATACAAAATTGTATATATGAGCAATGTTTATAATCTCAATTTTTCTTAAAAAAAAAACTAAAAATCTAAATTGTTATCGAACATAGCTTCTTTTTCCGTCACGTTTATGTTTGTGTTCATGCCATTTTTTTTGGGGTAAACTCTTCATTTTTCTTAAAACACATGAATTTTAAGCCAAATTAAAAGGAAAAAGGGGAGTTGTATTTTTTTTTTTTATATTGTATGAGAATGTATAGAAAAATATGATTTAGATTTTTGAAAGGACTCCAAAATATCCCAAATAAAAGGGGAGTTGTATTTGTATTTGATATTGTATGAGAATGTATAGAAAAATATATATTAAAAAAATATAAACTATAAACTAATCGAAGTGAAATATAACTCAATTATAATTAAAAGTCAACTATCTCTACAAAGTTTGAGATTTAAATCATCGTAAATACTCCATTTGTGGTATTACAACAAATCAAAATTTATTGAGTAATAAATGTTAATTTTAGTCAATTCTATTGGTTATAGGGATGATATCAACTCACTAATTATAATCACAAAAAGAAGAAAAAAATCTACCAAACTATATGATTGAATAGGGTTATTTATTTTGAGAGCATTTTATAGTTTTGTTGAATAGGTTTAACCTATTCTAACTAATATCATATGAGTATTTTGAATTATAATATAATTTAGAAAAAAAAATGTATTTTTAGCTCTCAAGATTCGAAGAATATATGTGTTTAGTTATTGAGTTTTAAAATGTATCTTTTTAGACTCCATGTTTATAAGAATAGACTCATTTGGTTTTCGAGTTTAAAAAATATGCCTTTTTTAGTCTCCGAATTTTTAAAAACAGGTTTAAAAAATCCCTCAAATAACTTTATACTTTTATTCTAAGTAATTATATGACATTTAATTAGAAGAATAATTTCTAAAAATCATATCATGATTAAAACTATTTTTTAAAAAATTTTAAATACAAATAATTATTTTAAAACATCAAATAAAAAATACTTCTAAAATTTTTTAAACCTATTTTTAAAAACACAGAGATTAAAAAGTTACATTTTAAAAATTCAGAGATTCAATGGATCTATTCTTATAACTGAGAGACTAAAAAAATATATTCTTAAAATTTAGTGATAGTTGTCTTCTCTTTGCTTCTTCAATGCACGTATTAATCAAAATTTCAAAATTAAAAATATAATTTTTCTTATAATTTATTATTACATATTTAAAAATGTTGAGGTAAAAATAAAGTTCCACTTTTAGAGGGAAAATCAGGCGGCGACGTTCACAGAGACAGAACATTGGAAATACAAAAATGGAAATTATTAATAAAATGAAATAAATAAATAATAAAAAAGTAGTGAGAAATTTGGAAAATTGGATCTCCCAATATCATCATCTTTATCTTATTATTATTATTATTATTTCAAAAGTTATCTTATTATTCTTTTTCCCACAGCAACACAGTGTCTTTTATATATAATAATAATAATAATAATAATAATAATAATAAAATAAACAAATAAATAAATAAATAAATAAATAAAAGAAATGCAAAAAACAATTGGTGGAAACAGCTTTGAACATTGAAATATGAAGTTTTGAATTTTGACCAATATCTTTTGAGGCTACAACGTGCGCCTTCACTTTTGTGAATTTAAATACTTTGCTCCCTCAACATAATTTGGTTAATGGAATTATCAATTTTAATTTTAATTTCCAAGTTTTGTTTTTAAATCTTCATAATATTTAATATCTCTTTAAATTTTCAACTTTTACATCCATAAAACTTTTGAAATCGTCTTATAATTTCTTTTTTTTTTTAAAAAAAAAAATAATTTAAGATTGAATATCTAACTTTTAAGTTGATATAATACAAATTTATATCAGTTAAGCTATGTTCGTGTCAATTTCAATTTTGTATTTAATAATTTATGCCTCGTTTAGTAACAATTTTTTTTAAAAAAAATTAAATTCATTTTCTCTTAATTTCTTAGGATGATTTGCTTCTTTTTTAAACAAGAGTTGAATTCTTAGCACAATTTAAAAAATAAAAACAACAGTATAAAAGTTAGTTTTTTTTTCTTCAAAATTTGACTTGATTTTTTAATATATTAATAAAAAAAATAAACAAATAAGAAATTTAGAGATGAAATGGACATTTATAAACTTAATTTTTAAAATAAAGAAAAGTTACGAATCAAAACCTTAGATTTTAAACTTTTAATTTTGTATATAATAAATATTCTTTACATGTGGTTTTTTTTTCATTTTTTTTGTTTTATAAATAAACAATTGAGATTGTTTTAATTTATTTAAATATTATTCTTAAGATCATGGATAATAAAAAAGGATTATAATGAGAAATTCATAAACTTGATTTGTGTCAACTCTTTCTTATTCGTTTGCTTAATAATATAATGGAAATTGGTTTTGGAACCTTCCATAAACTATGATGTTAACATCTTTGCTTATTCATCTCTTGAAATTCTAAATAAAATGGATTCTATTTTTAAATTTGAAAAAATCAAATGTCTATTTTTTCCTCCCCTCTCTCCCTATCATTGGATTGGTTGAATTACAAAAAAATAAATAAATAATAATAATAATAATAAAATTAAAGTTTCACAAATTCATCTTTTAAAGGAATCGAATTGTTCAAACTAAAAAACGTAGATATAATCATGAAAAACATTTTTGAAAAGTACACAAAACAAGAAGGTTTGAAGTCGTTGGTCAAAGATCAATATAGAATTCTCTGAAAATCCGTTGTTTGACTCTGTTTAGTAATCGATTGTTTTAAAAAAAAAACATTAAAATACACCTTTTTAGTTAGGAAAAAATTGAAAACCACTTTTTTTTTTTTCTTTTTTTCTGAAAAATGGTCAAAGAAGTTGTATGGAGAAATAAATAAAGTTTTAAAAAACAAAAGAGAACGTCAACTTAAAATTTATTAATTTATTTATTTTGTTTAATTGATCTCTTCAAATTTTTAAAATTTGAAAGATTATATATCTTTCCTTCTATTTTTCTTCAATTTATTGCTAATTAACTTCAATATTCTATTTTTGTTAAATATCACCTTTCTTTACTTGCTTTTTCTCCTCTAAAAAAACAATGTCTACACATAGAAAAAAGGGGAACTTTCTATATATATATGTATGTATGTATGTATTTATATATATATGTATGTATTTATGTGTTTTTAACCTAAGTTAATTATCAACATTTTCTAAATCATGCAATCATTTAAAAAGAAAAAAGCCCAAAAGAAAAAAAAAATAGAGTGGAAGAGGATTGAATATATATATACCTGGAAAGGAGCTTTTGTTTTGTTTGAAATGGGATTTGATCTTACTCTTACATAGCTTTATCCCCATTTTTGTAATTTAAATAATTTTGAGAACAATAATCTAATTTCTAATTATTCTCTAATAATAATAATAATAATAATAATAATAATAATATATTTTGGTTGGAAACTTTATAAGATGAATCTCTCCTAAAGCATTGGAAATGGAAATTAGATGTATTTATAACAAAATGTTTGGAGTTTGGACGCGGAGCTCTCCAAGTTTGACAATTACTTTTATTTATTTATTATTATTTTAAAATTATGATGTGAACCCTTTCAATAATATTCATTTATTTTGTATCATATTTATTGTTATTTATATATAATTTGACTATTTCTTATGCGGATAGAGGTTTGTGAGTAATGATCGTAAACACCAAATAAGCATAACTAAACGGCAATCAACATGTATTATTCTTTTTCTTGAACTCGAAGACGTTTAAGTTCTTTCTTATACACCCATTTAATTATTGTGTCAATAATGATCATTTGCTTAAAGAAAGAATATTAGGCTCTTGCTTCTATTGTTTATATATTCACGATCTTGTTTAGTATTTATATTTATATTTTCTAAACAAATAGAATACAAAACATTGAGACAAACAAGACACATGACAACACACTACAACCGAAAGGATTCAATTCACACATCCTCTAAGTGATCAACTAAAGCCAAACAAGCCAAGTTGACAAGCCACATCATTACATTCACGATAGGAAAAACAGAGGAACACAATGAACAAGGACGATCTAAAAATTTTCTTTCAACTCCTGTAGAATAACCCCCAACTCTTATATATATATATATATACTCACGATCAGATTCAACAAGCCGAAACACTTAAGAAGAATTAGCCTCTATGATTGACGGTAAAAAAAGATCTATCTTTAATGTTGAATGAAAGTATCTATTTAACGTGAAACTTTAGTTGTATTCTCAACTATGGGAGATATTTTATATTTCATCTTTAACGTATGTTTGACACCCGACCTTAAATTGAAAATTTTTGTACTCTTATGGTTTTTTAGGGCCAAACTTCAATCAATGCCTAGATCCTATTTTAAAAAAAGAGAAGTCTTAGCTAGAAAACTAGTGCGTTTGGTTTTTTATTTTGAGTTTAGGATAGATTATTTAATTCATATTGAGCAACTTATTTGAGTTTTTATGAGTTTTTTTCCACATATAGGTATTCCATATTAATTAATTAACTTAGTTATTATGAATTATAAATTAATTATTTAAAGCTCATAAAATAATGTTCATTTAAAAAATAAAAACAAAAACTCAGTTGAGAAATTTTTAATTTTGAGATTTTTTTTTTTAAAAAAAGATAAAATACACCTTTGGTCCATGAATTTGAAGAAAATTTTATTTGGTTCTTAAGTTGAAAATGACATTTTAATGCTTTGAAAAATTTAACGTGTAGGTCAAGGTTGCCACATCAATTAAAACTATCACATTAACATATCATGTTCACATACTCTCACATATATATAATCCTTCAATCTTTTACGTTAATGACACTAACAAACAAATAAATTGTTCGACCGAACATAAATAAACTGATATACGGATATGTATGATTAAAATGTTTGTAATTTAAATTTCGTTTGTCACTATTGTTCTAAAAAAAACTTTATTAAATGTAATTTAGAATTTTATAGAGTAGATAAAATCTTATGCTCAAACTTAGTGATATATATATATATATATATATATAAATAAAGTGAAGTTATTGTTTGTGACCAACAAGAGAGAAGGTGGGTATTGTTTGGCATTTTTCTATTAGTGTCACCCAAACTCATAAAGAAATCAACCTCCAACCCTCCATAAACCCCCTTACTAAATATGGAAAGAAAAAAAGATTTGGTTTCTTTTTTCAGATATTAATAATAATTTTTTTAGTTAAAAAATTATGTGTTAATATTTTTTTTTTTTTTTTGTTTCATGATCGAACCATGCATATGGGTTAGATCCATTTTTTAGTACCAAAGAGGTCGAATCTTCAATCTAGACAGAGGTAGTAGTACTAGGAGGTCTATTCCATTTTTTGTACAATTTTTCTAGCCAGTTTTTCAAATCTTACAATTTTACGAATTTATTAAAGCAAGCTTCATTCAACTGACATATAATACGTATTAACAAATAATGAGTATGTGGTTTGAATCATCTCATCTTTATTGTATTAAAAAAATATTGATATAAATTTTAGCACTATCGTATGATTACTTCACTCATGTTTTAATCTCCGTGATTTATAACACATAGATAGGGTTGAAAAAAAATATCATGCAAATTCTTGTATGTTTTAATGGAAAATACTCAGCTGCATCTCGTGAAACACCTATTTCTGTGCATCTCATCTAAATTATCCAATCGTAATTTAATTGAGATATTTAGTAAAAATTTATATTGTAAACGAGCCAATTATCATATAAAAGTTTGAGATATTTTTTCGTAAAATATTTATTACTTTAAATAATTTAGTTGGAGGTTTCATCACGTACCCACCCCAAATCTTTAACTTGAAAAAGAAGAAAAAAAATCATATCTTTTGGGGATCTTTTTAATATTATTATTATTTTTTTCATTTTTGGGTCAGAAAATCAGAGTAAAGATCAGATAAACTTACAATTTATTGGGAGTTATTGATATGTTTCATATTAATGGAGGGTTCTTTTAAAGATATTAATGGAGGGTTCTTTTAAAGTTGGTCCCCATAATAATCCATTGGTAGAGAGAGGTGGCAATATATGTATGGTCTCAATCTATTTATCTACAACCATTATTGTTTCTGTCAGCATTATAATAAACACTATATATCTTTATTTTTTCATCTATCAATTTTAGATTCATTCATTACTTAATCTACATAGTATGTAGCTAGGATTGCATACTTAAACATAGATATAAGATTCGAGATGGATCAACAACTTACTTGCAGAGTGCTTATTACTTAGAATAAGAACTACTTCTCCTTACCTTCTTACCTTATGATCTTCTATCACAAAGTTTATTAATTTAAAGTTCAAATAACCAAAGATTTTTAATTAATTAATTCTCAAATAGCTAGTGTTATTCATATCAATATGAGTTTCTTCGTTTCATTTTCTATTTGTAGGGATTGACTTGAGTTTTCTTTTTTCTTTTTTCTTTTTTTTTTTGTTCTTATTCCAAGCAAAATGGACTCTCCAATGTCAAATGAACACACCATACACAGATGAATTATTTTAATATTTGAGTTGAACTAACTAGGCAATTCGACCAAAGAGGTGGTCAACCATCGGCTTGGTCAGCTCTTGAGGGCCATTTTGGGTGCAGTCACCGGTATATACTACAATCACTCTATACTACTCACTACATACGTACCACTAATATATACATCTCAGCCCTTTATTAGCTTAAGCATCTAAGCGTCAGTAAATGTTCATTTTGAACTATTCTTCCTTAAAATATAAATTTATAATCGATCCATTTTAAACATCTAAAAATTTATACTAAGTTAATAACATAACATGAATGCACGTAACTTAAAAAGAAAAATAAATAAAAATAATTATTTTTAAAGACCAGCATGAGAGAAAAGATAAGAATATAAAATTTAGTAATATTAGGAAAGCATGTTTTGTATGTTTTAGAAAAGAGAAAGAGATGAGAAATAATGGGATTGAGAAATTGGATCATTGATCATCTTGCCAACTTGTAATTTGGAATAAAGTTCCAAACATAAACACGTGAACAGTACAGACACACACAACAATTATATATATATATATATATATATATATATATATATATTCTCAAAGGATAATCTTACAAATACATGTTTTTTGTTCTCATGCAATATATATACATATATGTGTGTATATATACACGGTCGTATTATTATATGGGATAATAAATTTAGATATAAAATTCTTAGAAATATTAGGCATAGCTTAAAATCATTAAGTATACATGTATTGAATCGTAATGGTAAGTTATTATTGAAATTTATTTTTAAATTATATTTTGTATGATTTTAAAAAGTCGAACCTAACTAAAACTTTCATGAGTCAACTGACAAAGTTTTTCTATCAATTTTTAAAGTTTTTCATATTTACAACTCGTATATTATATTTTTAAAATTTTTCATGTTTACGACTTGTATATTATTTTAAATAAATGAATGGAAATGTAGTGAATTAAATTATTAAATTATTGTTAGAATATAATGTGTGAAAAGGGGTTCATCTTTTTGGATATTTTGTGTGTGACAGCAAGAAGCCAACATATAACCAAAATCAAAATAGTGTATCATTGACTTTGTCACCTCACAAATATAGAGCATTATAATTTTGCTTTTGATTACATTATTTGCCTTTTAAATTAAATATGCTTTAAATTTTTATTATGAACAAGCTAGCTATATATACTTTTAATTTTTAATGAGATATTATATATATATATATATATATATATATATATATATATAATATGAGTGATCATATTTTAAAAATATATGTAAATCAATTAGATTCTTTTTAATTGAATTTCTTTAGTAAAGGTAGTCCAAGTGGAACCTAATAAAATCATGTACGGCCTATTGGTAAAAATAAATATGTGTTGGTTAGCTCAATATACATTATGCATGGAAATTATTTGAATTAATTTCACATGCATAACCAACTTAACATTTTGATCTCTCACTCTTGTATGCATGGTTCGACTTTTTTAGAAAAATCATAAGATTATGTATATATGAAAGTACGATTAAGAAATACTTAAAAGCATCAATAGATACTGGGTGTGATCATACCAGCATTAATGCACCAAAATCTTATCAGAACTCCGCAGTTAAACATAGTTGGACGAGACTAGTACTAAGTTGGGTGACCACTTGAAAAGTCCTAGTGTTGCACCATTTATAAAAAATAATTGATAGTTACTATCTATATCAACTTAGTGGATGCATCTTTCTTTTAGCAGCAACCCAAATCATTGAAATTTCAAAGTCGTGTAAAGCATGTTTGGCTTGAAGCATTTATCTTATATGTTAATTAAGATGACTTCTTGGAATTTTTTTAGAACGTATGTGTGAGTGAGGACAAAATCTGACGAATTAATGACTCATTGGTAAAAAAAAAAAAAAAATCTTCGCTCTTAAAAGTAATTCAAGACGAGTAGTAAAAATGACACATTTGATAGGTCCGTGTTAGGATAAAATTGGGGTGCATGCATGCAATAATTGGCATAATTGGCAATCTCAAAAATCCACATTTTACTCTCAATATATTCAATGGCAGAAATCATGGAGGCCAAATGTACTGAAGAAAATAAAAACAAAGAATAATACAAAAAAAGCCTTAAGAAAAATGGCATTTTGTATTTGTCAATTGGTGCTGCTTTAATTTATACCCTTTGCCTTTCGCCCGTGACTCTCTCTATTCATGTCTTCTTCCTTAAACAAGAAAACATTATTATAATTATTATTATAATTACTATTTTAATTCATAATTCTTGGACACATTTTCAAATATAGCAAAATTAATCGATATATTTACAAAATATAACAAAATTTTAGATTTATCAATGATAAGCACATATAGACTTTATAAAATATAAAATATTACTATATTTTATAAATATTGCTATATTTTGTAAATATTTTCAATAGCATTATCATTTACAATAATTCTTGTCATTTTAATTGAATTATATATATATATATATATATATATATATATATATATATATATATTTTGTGGGAGAGTCCAACATTATTATTGTTGTTAATTATTATAATAATTAAATGGGGTTAGATAGAATGGAATCATTTTTGCTTCAAAAATTGATTTGAATCATTTTTTTAATGTTTATGTTATTGCTTTATATAAAGTATTTATAATATTGTTGAATTGATGTTTATTTATATTATATGATTATTATGTTTGACAAAAAAAGGTGTTTGAAGAATGTGGTGAGTAAAAAGAATTTATTCAGACTGTAACTGAGTTGTCTTTATAAAAACAAACTTAGATTCTTCAATCTCTCCCTTAATTATTATTCTAAATTAGCTTTCCATCATTCCCTCTTCACATTCTTCACAGTTCTTTCTTCATTATTCCTTCTCTCTCTCTCTCTCTTTTCTCTCAATCTTTCCAAATTTCCATAAAATAATTTTTTAAATAAAAAAGTTCCTTGTGATTTTCCTGTAATAATTTATCCAATCTCACTGTTCACCTGATATAAAATTGAGGTATTTTTACTGTTTCTCTTTTTCTTTTTTTAATTTTATATATAATGTAAATCTATCTGCTGTATTGTGACAGTTTCATCGAATAATTTCACATTAAAAAAGAAAGTAAAAGAGGATACTTTTCTTTTCTTAATAAAGAGTGTTATATCTTCTTCATTGTCTTCCCTAACAAGAACTCTCATATGTGTATATCTTCCTTTTCTCAAGTCCCTCTAAAAGAAAAACCCTTCTTCTTTTCATTTCTCACTCTCAAAAAGAAGTAATCTTTGAGGAAAATCTCAAATGGGTATGAAGAATTTCTCCATCTCTCTCATTTTCCTTGCAATCCCATTAATCTTTTTCCAAAAAAATGGAGTTTCATTAGCATCAGCTGACCAAACCCTAATCCAAAAAACATGCACAAACACTCTTTACTACAAACTCTGCATGTCATCCCTTAAATCCAACCCCGCCAGCCTCACTGCCGACACCAAAGGCCTCGCTGCCATCATGGCATCCATCGGTGCCGCTAATGCCACCGCCACTGCCACATACCTCTCGGCTCAGCTCCCTACATCCTCCTCCGCTGCCACCGCCGCCAACAACAACAAAACAAAATTGTTGAGACAATGCTCCGAAAAATACGCATTTGCAGCTGAAGCACTTAGAGAATCTTTGAAAGATTTGGCTGATGAGACTTATGACTATGCTTATATGCATGTTTCTGCGGCAGCGGATTATGCCAATGTTTGCCGTGATGCCTTTAAAGGGTTCCCGGCGGTAAGTTATCCGGCGAAGCTTGGCCGGAGAGAAGAAGGGTTGAAGCGTATTTGCAGAGTGGTTTTGGGGATTTTGGATCTTCTTGGCTGGTGATTTTCATCAATCATTATGTTCTCTCTCTAATCATTTTTTTTTACTTTAACTTTTTGCTTTTACTTTTTTTTTTGGGGTAATAAATTTGTTTGTCTTTTTAGGTGAAACGTTGATGATGTTTTTTTAAGGGATTAATGACTCTTTTATTTGTTAAAAGTTAATTTATTTCTTCTATATTGAGATCTCATGTGTTTGAATTAGGTCTAGTAAAGTTTGAGTAGTAACTTTTGATGTAGTAAATTTATAGAGGATTTTGTATTTTTGTCATTCTTTTTAAGTTTCGAATCACCATGGATAATATATAATAGGTTGAATCAAAACCTCTTCTATCTGAGCCATTTCAATTTATATGTTCAAATTTCTAGGTATATCTGTTAATTTTTTTTAATATTTTGTACATATCTCGAGCTCTTAGTATATATGGCCTTATATTTTTAAAGATCGATGGTTAAATTTCTATCCTTGAATTATTAACAAAGGCGTCATATAATAATATTAATTTTTTTGAAAAAGAAAATTGATAAATTTTAGTGGTTAGTGGATAAAGCGATAGTTGTTGGATAAAAGTTGAGATAGGGTTTTGGTTTTTGCTTTTGCTTTTAAAGTATATGAACCTGAATATATCCATAGACATAAACCTAAAAAGTTCAAGAGCTCAACTTGTAATTTTAGAAAGAAAAAATAATGCAAAGATACATCTAATATTAGATGATAGTATGAAGGATATATAAGTGTTTTTTTTAATGATGGATTTATTAAATAAACAAACTCAAAGTTCAATTATTTTTATCATTTTTAACATTATTGCGCATGAAAATAACGGTTGATGTCAAAATTTGGAACAAGTCAATATCTATTTAATTTTCTCGTGACAACAACCATAAATTTGTAATTCAGAGAAGAATGTGATTTACAAGATGGAAATATTTGCACACCAGTGTGGTGTTTCGTACACAGGCTCCAATGCTTAAGTCAAAAAGTGTCTATGTGTAGTACGGAGAGAGTTTGACTATTGGAATGAACTTACATCTCTCTAAAGCTATGGTCACGATGCATTTTATAAGTGTAGTTGACCTAGTACCTTTCCCATAAAGTTTGGAAGTTGCATTGGGATTATCCTTCAATTTACAAGGTTGAAGCAGCAAGGGCGTGCTTTGTTTAGTATTTTGTTAGGGTCAGCCTTGGCCAAGATCGAGACCTAACACCTTTTTATCATATCTTGGGCTTAAGATAATCTCTTGGGTCGGATCATGCATGAAACATGCCCCATTGGGTGTTTTGTGAGGCTCGAGCTCGGCAAACCCAAGCCAAACCTTTTTTCTAGGCTCACGTTAGTCCTAAATTGTCACGTTTGGTTGTTGCTAGATGTTGATTATGTTATCTTTTTTATTTTCTTATCGTTGTTGTTGATGTCGATTATATCTTTTGGTCTAAAATCACTCATAACAATAATAATATAAATTTTTTAATTTGAGCCTCTACGCTTTTAATCAAGGCGGGCGGTAATATATCTTCTTCTCGGACAACTTAGATGTAATCGTACCTTTTTCTAGTATAATACAATTAGAGGATTTAAATCTCATACTTCTTTTCGTTGGTAACACGTATTGAATCGAGATGAGCCTTACTTTTGCCAAATTCTTAGTCTTCCATAAAAAAGATTAAATATTAATTTGTGAGATGCAACAATACCAAGATAAGGGGAATACAATATAGGAAGGAAATCTTCAATTTAGATTTAAAAATTCAATTATTTAGCAAAAGTAAATTTAATCTTCCATATATTTCCATCATTATATGGACTGTGGTTCCCACAGTTCAATTTGATATCCATAGATTCCTCATTAATTAATTTGTTTAATAAAAACGACAAAAAAGACTCCGCTACCATAGACAATGGCTTTATAACGAAGTTAAATAATACAATTGCCACTGGATTTGTGTCATCGAAAAACAAACATTTGCATATTGATTTTGAAAATGGTCTTCCCATTATATATTATATATTACAAACCATTTCTGCCTTTTTTTTCTGGGACCATGTTTGATATTTATCTCACTTAGATATAAAAAATCTTGATGTACGATTGTTCTATGTTTAAAAAATAAATTGATGTTTTAAGAGTATATAAAGTAAAATGAACAAAAGTAAAAAATAGACAGTCGTGCAAAATATAGTTTAAACTAAAGTTTGTATCATCAAAATATGTAAACACATCCGGGGCAAATCTAAGATTTTGAAGAAAAAAAACATAATTAAGTTGAAGACCATTTTCGAGATAAAAAGTACAATTAAAATCTTGAAATTTAAGTTGAAAAAAAAAAACCAGACATATTACACACACGTAAATATATGGTATGAACCAAATTAAGAATAATAAGCAATGTTGAGCTGTGTGTTATTGTAGATTCCAACCTGCAAGCCATGTCAATTTCTGAGTTGTGTCGGTTCATGTGATGGATTGGGTCACATGTCCAAATTCACTTTTGTAGACAACCAAACCCAACTAATCATTTGGGTCAATTACCATGTCTAGTCAAACTTTTTATTTTATTTAATTAAAAAAATCAAAATCAAAACAAGAATTCAAATTTTTGAGTTATGTTCATATTGGCATACTCAGACCATAGTTCTATTAGTCTTCATTCTCATCTCAATCCATATAGTAACTCGATAAACCTGAATTTTTTTCCTTGTAATCTTATTTAAGTATGTCAGACAAGTTTATCATCAACAAATCCTAAGATTATCAATGGTAGGAAACAAATTGAAAAATATCAATACATAAGAGCTTCTCAATAGAAAAATCTATAAATATTCGATAAATTACTGCATATTAACAAATCAGGCCTATCATTTTAGAGCTCTTCCAATAGAAAATCTGTAAATAAATATCCTTGTGGAACAATTACCCGAATGAAAACATGTTAGAAATAATTATTCGTGCTAGTTTGTAAGGATAGAAGCAGCGAAGAACAAAGAGAAGCGAAAACTGAATATGGATATCATATAACTCTTCTCAAGAAGAGGCTTACAGAACTAAATATCATTCAAATCTTAATCATCAGGAAAATGAGATCAAAGATGATACACCAATCAATGTAAAAATGACCATTTCAGCTACGGGTGACCAATATTTGATCAAGCACCCAAACAAAATGCTTTTAATAACTCAGCAAAATCTGTAGGGGTGAAGAGAATATACAGTTTGGGAATGTACCTTTCATGAATCAATAGCCATGGGTGTAATGCGCCTTTTGGCAGGCTTAACAGAGTTGCTTGAAGAGCTTAAAGATACTTGTTTACTTGCCTTCTTTTCAATTTCGTGTCCTCTGCAGTCAGATTCAACAAGATCGTCTCCACTTGAAGCTTTTTCAATCACTATGTTTTCTGGCTTTTCAACGTTGTTTTCTTCACATTTCCCTTCTGCTTCTATTTTCCTGTTTTGATCTTCCTTTATAGCCACCACATCTGTTAAACTCATATTCTGATAGGTCGTTGTTCCTATTTGATCTTCTACATCGATTGGAAGAAAACCATGAGGAAAAATTAACAAAAGACAAACTACTAATTTGAGAAAATATGACAGGAAGGAAGAAGTAAATGCTGACCTGATAGAGCGAATGGTGATCCTAGTTCGTCATTTTCAAATTCTACCAAGGTGCAGTAACCATCTTGAGAAGATAGTGCTAAATAATGAGCATCTGTCGACCTTTTAAGAACAAACAATTCAGAATTGAGTAAATGAGCAACTGTGGTATGGTAGAAAGAAGCTGCCCAAGAGAGTAGCTAAGAGACAGGAGTGGGAAATTTACCACGCTAGATCCGTTATGGCAGCATAGTGAAGGCCAGCCATGATTGCTAGTGGCACAACACTTTCAGTGTCATATATGTACAAAGAATTTAAAGTTGCTACTGCAAAAATCACCCGATGTGGGAGCTTAAAGAACCCACCTGCATAATTCATGATACAAAAATTGAAGTTACCATTTTTCCAACCTATAAAATTGTAAATAAAAACAAATTACGTAATGAATAAAACATGCTAAACCATCATCTAAGCACCTGAATTTAATCCTCTAAGTTTAAAAAGCTTTGGACAAAAGCACACTGCTACAACCGGCTTGCTGGCGCCAGGGAGCTGAATAGCAGGCCTGATCAGAAAAATGATATAAATTCAAGAAGGTTCGTTCTTCATTTTTTATTCTTTCCAAGTATACCACTATGCTCTGTAATGTAATTTGGCTCAACTATAACAAAAGTTGAACTAACAATGACAATATCACTATTGTATTGCTTCAGCATGATTACCATTATTATCAAACTAGAAGTAACAAAGAATTGAGCCTTGCCTCGAGAGATCCTTTCTAGAAAATATATAGGCCGTATTTACTGGTTCAGATGCTGGCGATATTTTACAAATACCTGAAAAGTGAAGGGCAGCAAATTATCAAAAGTTTACACAAAAAAAAAACGTGCACCCAAGAGAAACAAGAGGTTCTAGGAAGGAAAAATGCAAACGATACTTTCCTAATATGCTGTATATAGTAAAAATGCAAACTGTTCAACTCTTCCCTCTAGACTACAACGGAAACTCCACGTGTCCCACATTTTAATTGTTTCCCTGTAGACACCTAATGAATTGGAAGACTTTACTCCATAAAAAGGAGAGGGAACAGATGAGCACAAAGTGATCAATAACCTTGGACGACAGGTTGGGAAAAAAACGAAATAAAATAATAGAATAAAATGGAACCAACAAAGTTCCTGGATGCTGGCGATTTCAGGAAATGGATAAACATCCTATTTGCATTTTGTCGTTTATCTACACAGAATAACTTGAGAACTATTTTTCAGTAGAGGTACCCAATCCAACCCAGCATGTGGCTACCAAGACCAACCAAAGGCCTACTTTCGATCATCCATTTAATCCCTTGGCAATGTTAAGACTGGCAAGACAAATTTTCTCATTTTATCCTTCGTTTTAGCAGCCGGGAGTCTTCAGTTTTGGTTCCGTTTTATTCAGTTTCTGTTTGTTTAAAAAGAGAGTTATATGGATTAGTTTTGGTTCTCCTCATGATTTAGTTTGCTTTTGATCAGGCTATGTCTATAAAGCCTCAATCTACTATTAGTTTTATTATTATTTTTATTTTCTTTATTTGGATGTGTTGGGGGCGTTTCGGGGGTGTCAACCTAGTTGAGATGCCCAGGTGCGCCCGCTGATCCGTTTTTTTCCTTTTCTTCTTCTTTTTTCTTTGGTTCTTTAGTATTTCTTTTCGCTCTTTGTATAATCCTCTTGTACTTAGAGTTTTTTCATTTTCTTCATCTTTATTAATATATTGGCTCGTTTCCTTTTCAAAAAAGACTGGCAAGACAAATTAACTATAAATAGTTCATGAGGACCAAACCAAATTCTCAATGGGAAACTCATAACACCTCTCTAGGATGAGTGGATGATCTACGACATTCAATAGAATTATCAAGCAGGTTAATAAAGAAATATAATATAGTGAGATAAATGCACCAAAGCTGCTCCAAACAATAAGAAAGGTCCATCAAGTCAGGATGAAAATTTTCCTATCACCGTAGAAAGGTGATAAATAGCATTTGACGTCTAACCTAACTGTTACCTGCAGGCACGAGTAGAAAAGATCCATCAGGTGACCAGGCCAACCTTCTGAAGAAAGATGGCAATGTCTCGTCATGAAAGAGATGGTTTCTGGCAGACTGCAATGTTGAGTATAGATGACACTGTCAATACAGGTAATTTCGATATACTAGGTTGAACTGCAATACTCTTGACATTTTCTACCTTAGAATCATCAACTGCAACATTTTCTGCCTTAGTAATGACATGCTGACAAACATAAGTCATTTTCTCACTGTTTTTTACTTTTGTTGGGGGTTTATAGGAATAGATTCTGCAACTTCTATCTGAACTCAGAGAAGCAGCATACTTTCCCAATGGGTCCAGTGCTACACCTTGAACATAGTGCAAATGGGCGTCTAAAATCTGATGTACAGATCCTGAAGAACATAGAGAAGAAGCGTAGCTAAATGGTTAATAAAGCAAATAAGTTGAATTCTAGAAATGGTTAATAAAGCAAATAACCATAATTTTCTTCTTATTCTGTTCAACCTTTGCATACATCCCATATGATGCAAGAATTATCTACGGATCCAGATATTAAATATGCACCATCATGGGACCACTGTAGGTCCAGCACATCCTTGCGGTGAAATCTAGTCAATACACAGAACACAACAATTAGTGGAAATTCATGCAAGAGAACAATGACTACGAAATGTCCCAACAATTACAACTTAAATCTGGTCTCTACTCGGTATGGTATTCTCACGGGACAGCTATTAACCTACTATATTTCGTAGCCAAGTTAATTGATAGAGTATTAACTCATAGGTAGGGTTTAGGGTTTAGGGTTTAGGGTTAGGATAAAAACAGCCTTACGATAATGTCTTGAGGACCTTCCAAGACTGGCCACTTTCCAAATGGTGCAATTTCCAAATGATAAGCTCGCCTCCTGTAAGATATGAAAACTAATATATAAGGACTTAAATCTCCAAGGATTTAGTCACTGGCTCAAACATGTACTGAAAACACCAGCTGCATTTAGGGAAAGTACTACCATCGGCACCAGAGGCAAGCTGTTCTCCTGCGAAAGATAACAGGTATTAACTTCTAACTTTGGAGTAAGAAAAGCATACAAGCAAATACAAGCTTGAAAGGGAGATGCTAATAGTACCCCAAAATATGTTGGTTCGCACCACCACTCCAACTTTTTAGTACAAAAAATATACTAAAACGCCTTTTTGCAAAACCACTAAATTGACCAAAAAAAAACCATTTAATGTGGCAATTCTGGGTATTACAATTTTGGATGATGTGGACATTGAAGTGTAGTGGATACTTACGGTTAAGGGCACAAGTCACTTGCATGAAAATCAGCAAACTTTTCCTTCCATGCCTTAAATCCTATTTCCTAAAGTGAAAAGACCCATATAAGGGTGCCAATAGATACCTCTTCTGGGGTTATCTTAGTTTAGATGAATAATGGGATTTCCAGTGTCAGATACATGGTGATGGGATGAACGAAGTAGGTGAATGATTAGATATTTGTGTAATGTAGTAATAGTAGTTTAGTTGTTAATTTTAAAATAGTTAGTGTTTACCTATTATTATTAGATTTAATTAATTATTCAAAACAAGGCTACAATTATACACCTTTAGGGTTGTAGAGGGTGCTTTTTGAGTCATATATTTAAATAGAACTTTGTTCAAGAGAGTTGTCTCTCAACTCTTAGGGATGGATTTCTCTTGTTTGGTAGTGAATTTGGCCTAATCTCAAACTCGCTGCACCATGTGAGTTTCTTTGATTTTCAGAGATTGTACACTACTCAGCCTCCAGTTGAAGTGACTTAAACAAAGATCTTCCTCGCCACACCACCAACATAGCTAACTGAGATTGGATTAGTTAGTAAAATATCTCTTTTTGGCTGGCATGCCTCAAACGGCCTAATCTCAAACTGAGGTCCCGGAATCATAATAGGCCAGATTCATCCAAGGCATTTGAAAGGTTATACGTTCAAAGACTTGAAATGACTCATATATTAAGCTGATGGTTTACAGAGGGGATATTACTTTTTGTAGCACTAATGTAACAAAAGTTCAGATCCTAAATTTTTTACAAAAATATAGCTTAATCTTGATGCAAAATATTGAAATATACCAAACAAAGTGCTAATATTCAACAAAAATAATTCACGAAATCCACTCGCTACATTAAACTAAACATGATGTCGAGGAACCAAGAAACATTTTACATACCAGAAGGTGAGAAACGAAGGCTATTAACAGCAGAACCGTGATAAGAAAGACTGCTTTGATAGGTAGCACCAGGGACCTTTTTCTGTTCTTCCCCTGAATTTAATAACCAAAGCTGGTAGAATCAAGGGTAACAGTTAGCCAATTGCTATACATCCAACTACTCAGAACAAATCCTGGCCTAAGATTGACAAAACAAAACCTAATAATTGAAGTTGGGCAGCCTAATTAGACAAAAAATCAAAATCAGAAGCGAAAAGGGAAGCAGAATATAGACCTTGATATCGAAATCGGCTCCGCCAGTTGCAAGGAGACCTGAAATTGGATGGAAATCTAGAGTGAGCACTGGCTTTGAGTCGTGCCAGTTGATCTGAACCGTCCCACCCTTCATTTCTTTGTAATGATTCGAATTTTGAAGGGCGAAGTGAGTAAATGCTGGAGAAATTTTAGGGTTCAAGTGAAGAAGGAAAGAGGAAATGACAGCTTGTGAAATTTTGGCGCCCTTTTCAATGGGGCTGTATCGAAATGATATGATCGCGCCCAAATTGGCGCCCTCTTGGAAAGATTAAGTTCGAATTAAAACATTAACTACTAAGTGAAGGATATAAATTAGACCATCTTTTTAATGAAATGAATCAATTCAATTTAAATAATGAACCATTACGTTTGATTTTATTTACTTGTGTTATGTTTCACTATTATACATGAAATTCTCGTCTAAATTCTTAAACAAAAACCACTATTTGATTGATAAGTGAAAAGTGATTAATTTGAATACATTTGTCGAAGTGCTATTGTTACCGTTATGGTTTGGGTTATGGTTATGGTTGCCACTATAGTTATTCTTTTAGAGAAAAAAATTGTGAATCTTGGTATATTTACTAACAGTAACGATAGATTTTACAAAATTCATAGTTTTAGATAAACATAATAAAAAATAATTCACAGTTATATTTACGATTGTGGATCATTACAATTGATTTATTAATGAAATTTCATTACAATTCTTGACAATTTTTATTACAAATTGGTAACACATGGCTTTATTTAAAGAAAATGAATATAACTAATGCAATGTTAGACAATTAATTTTCTATCGTTTTGTACATTATAATTATGGTTTTTATTTATTTATGGACCAAAATATATGTTTGGATGGTGAATTAACCATATCTTAAAATTTTAAAACAATGTAATGTTACACTTGTAGTCGTGATGTTGTGTTCTCTAATTTTTCTTCCCTTTTTTGTTCATTCATGCCTTATTTACTGCATCTCATTCATTCAATTTGTACTATAACGACTTTAGTTATCAATTAAATATTTCATTATCAGTACTCGTTCAGTTATTGACTCAATTAGCTATATATACAACGAATATGTTAACTCCAATATCAAATTGAATAATTTTCTTTACCTATGGAATGAGATTGCACAATATATTTTGAAACTTATACACGATGATATCGACCCATTGTCCAATTTTTCGTCGACTAAAAGTATAAATTGTGCCTCCTATTTTTCTACCGTTTGATATTAACAATTGACGCTACATTGTGACTAACCGTGTGTTTTATTTATCTTTATCAACGGAAATAAGTTGTTTTTCAATCTTAAGGAAACGTTGATATTTTTATCAAAAGTTTTTATTGTTTATTGGATATAATACTATTTTATAATGTCGATTTAGTAATATGTTTTAAAGTAATTTTAAAAATGATAAAAGTAATTTTAATCATTTTAACGAATTCATTAAAAAATATGTCATGTAATCTCGTAAATATGGTTGACTCAAACTTTGAAAAGCATTACACACGAAAGAGTACTCTTCATGACCTTGAAACTTCACTTTCTAATAATTAGTATCATTTTCTAAATTGTAAAAATTGTTTTTGTCACACTTAAAATCACTCCAAAACACGCATTTAATGACTTAAAAATTAATTTGATATTTAATTTTACACTTTTTAATACAAATTTTACTTCATTAAATTTGGTTTTGAATCATTAAAAGCATGTGCCTAGGACAAATTGTAAATCATCCTCAAAGTATGGTGACAGTTCCAAATTAGACAACTTCAAACTTTTAATCGTAAAAATTGGGTCCTTAACTTCTACCAGTATTAAAATTGAACTCTCAAATTATACTAGCTGTATAAATTAATTAGACTCCCAAATGGAAAAAAGAAAATTAAACGGCCTTAAAAAACTTATACAATTGTCAAAATTTCTACAATCATGTAAGTTTCAAAATTCAAATTTAACACTTCTATAAGTTTTAGGACATAACTTCCGATGTCACCATAATTTAAGAGTAGCTTTTGCAATTTGCCCAAACATACAACATAATAATTTAAAAAATGACAAAAATAATTTTAATTAACCACTTTAAAATCTCTCATAAACATATTCAAAAGAACAGTTGCAGTGAATGACAATTTAAGAATATGATATTTAGAGTGTGTCAAACATTTTTCTCATCTCGTAGATAAATCACTTTTTAATGTGTCAAATGCATCAAGTATACATTGGGTGAACCCATACTTTTTTTTACATCTTCGAGTGAGGCTCGTTTTTGCCAATTTACCAGACTAATAACTCTATACTATAAACCTAATTTTTAAAACATATTTTGCTAAACATGCAAGAAACCCTATTTTGAATACCATATACTACTATAGTTTTTTTTTATAGAAAAAGAGAGAGAGAGAGAGATAATGAGAGAGAAGTATGAAGAGAAAAAAAAGGTAATGATATTAAAGAGGACCTCACGTCAGTGTTAATTCCAGGAAGAAGAGTCGGCCAAACAAACTTTCCTGCCAAACATCAACACTCCAAATGATACATCCCATTTTAATACATACACATATTATATAATATATATATATATATCATATATTATATATGCCCCTATACGTAACGCTTAGCTAATACTAATCATTATTTCACCACCTTTTATACAACTCCTCCCTTACCTCGACAATATTATATATATATATATATATATATATATATATATATATATATTACTTCTCAACTTTTCTATTTATTTTCATTTATTCAATCTAAAAATATTAACGTGTTTTCCCACATTTTTTTATTTGTATATTTAATGACTCTTAACCAGAAAATGTATTTTTGATATTCAAATGTGAAGCTTTTGTTTTTTTCAGTTAAATAATATGAGGTATGAAAATTTGAATCTCTAATATCAAATAAGTAACTATAGTGTTTTTCTATTGAATATAAACAAAAGTTTGTTGGAGAGTAATCTTGAAATTGCTAAAATTACTTTGATCCAAAATTATGTATCTTTAATCACTTAAATATGGTTTGATATTTAATTTTAGATTTCTAAATATAATTTTCATGTCATGAAAATTGATTTAAGTGCTTGTTTGTTTGTTTGGATTGATTAGAAGAAAAATGTTTTTTAAAAAAGTTGTTTTTATTAAACACTTTCGATAGAAATCGTTTAGAATAAAATATGAAAATGTCTCCAAATTTATTTGGAATGGTTAACAAATAATTCAGTTTTTTTTTTTATAAAAAAATCACTTATTTTGAAATTAAACAGTTAAAAAGTTAATTAAACCTTAGAATGTTTCAAAGTTATTTCGACGAATCACTCAAGAACCATTATTTTGGTCAACAAGGATTGAATGCATTTGAGAGATATTTAAATTTAACACTACGTTGTATTCAAATGGAGGCCATATATATACTTGATTAATTAATTATGCTTAGTAATCTTTTTAAGGTACAGTTACAACCATATTAATTTAACCACTACTCTAACTAATTAGTAATAATTACTCATTACCATGTAATTATTTAAGTAAAGTACACATTTAATTATCTCACCATCCTGTTGGTGTAATGGCAGGAGTATTTTCCATGGAAGTGGACGAGGAGGTTGAACCATTACCCTTATTGAATGGAAAATGCCACCCTCCTCCGCCGGCAGCAGTGGCGGCTCCACCGCTGGTGCTTGGCTGTTGCGGCGGCTGACTTGACTGCAGCAACCGGATTTGTCTCTTCAAGAACTTAACATAGCGAATGGCTTCATCCAACATTGAAGCTGTGTCCATCTTTGTCCCTCCAGGCACAAGCCTTTGAAGAATCCTGATCTTTTCACTAATCCTCTCTCGTCTAAGACGAGCCGCGATGCTTTGGGGGTCATCGCTAATCCGCACGTTTCGTCGCTTAGGCTTCCGAATGGTTGAAGGGTCGATGTCCACCGGCTGCATTGCTGCGATCTTATACATCATCTCCTTCATCGCACCTAACTCCTCTTCCGGCTCTTCTTCATCATCACCTGTTCCAGAACTCGGAGTACCTATAAAAAGATACAAAACCATTAAATTGAATAGAGTTGTTGATGTGTTGTCTTCAAACTCTTGCAATATTCATTTTATAGACGTACTGTAGCCTATCAGTAGGTGAGTGGAGGAGGTGGGGAGTTGTTGATCGTGAGGATCGGAGAGTTGGAAAGGCAAAAACGATGGCCAAATAGAATCGAGGTCGTGAACGTGGTGATGATGGTGAAGGATATGGTGGTCGTCCATGGTGGAGCGATCGAGATGAGGAGAAGGGTTTGAGAGGTGATGGGGGTCCATGGAGGGAGGGTGATGGGGGTGAAGAAAAACTAGGGTATGGGGTTGAAGAGATGAAATGAAAGTAATAGGGGGAGTTGTGAAAAAAAAAAATTAAAAGATAAAAGAAAAAATATAAGACTATTGTATTGATTCTATAAAAAGGGTTTATTTGTTAAGAGAAAATGGGAATTGGTAAATAATAATAAAATTAAAAAAATAATAATAATAATAATAAATGGAAAAATATTTTGATGGGCAAAGAGGAAAAAAAGAGTGATCTAGGGTTAACATTATTTTCTAATTCCTAATTTTGGAATATTTTTCCCCCCAAGGAATTGCCCCTAGTAATCAAAGCCTTTACAGAGGGCTTTGCCTTATTCTTTTCATCTTCTGAAACCCCATTTGCTTTGCTTTCTTTTGTCATTTCCTTTTTAAGTATCAAATAAAAATATAATAGTCTATGTATAAGGTTAAATTTCAAATTATATATATATAGAATATGTTGAAGAATATTATTGCACATCCTAAAGATAGCCTTTATATTTCTTCAAGTGATCACATATTAATTAATCACTATAACATATATAAAACTATTTGATACAATATTATAAAACAGCTACTCGTGTACATAATAACCTTATTCTATGGTAGATTTTATCGTCGATAGAATTTCTATTAATGATAGACTTCTAGTAATGATGCAGTCTGTTACTGATAAACTTTGATCTAAATTTTATCATATACCAATTCTTTTACATTATCTGATATCTACTAAATATTTTCGGTCTCGGTCTGATATTTTTATTTGCTAAGTATCTGCAAAAATAAGGTATTTGACTATTAGTCATCAAATTAAACTAAGAGCTCCCAAGTAGTTCATGATGATCTTCATTAATGTTACATTTAATTAAAGTGGTCCCACTAACACTTTTTTAAGCAGATAAAGATTATAAACGCTGGAATAATAGTAAACATACAGTAATACCTATTTAATTTGTATTTGGTAAGTTGTTAGGGTGCATTGCCCTAACCTTGATAGTTAGAATCAGACTGCCTACAAGCTGTAAATCCGATTAATGGTAAAGAGGAGAATTTGAGCATGGCAGAATGTTGGATCAAAGATATAAGAAATGAACCTAAAACTTTCAAAACTATTCATATTACCTTCTGTAATAGTGAGAAAAACACAATGGCTGATAGAATAGCTAAAACAGCTAAAACAAATAGATTTAATGTTAGATTGATATCAGTCTATTATCCTACCTGGAAAATTATCAACCAACTCCACAAGGTTGTCTGTTGATCTATTGCTCCGGTGGCGTATCAATCGATCCTCTTTTTCATATTTTACGATTTCATTTTCGTTCGATCTTCACATACATTTTTCAACATTTGTAGTTATTCTGATTACATTATAACTCTCCAAACGGACTACAACTTTTGTATTTTTTTTCTAATAATTAATTTCATATATATATATTTTTTTGTTGGTTTTAATTAAAATGTTTTTATGATCCCAAGAACGAAAGCAAGACATTGAAGTTGAATTTTGCATCAGCCTCCGTGTGGGAGCATGTTTTCTTATGTCATTCTTTTGTGTATCCGTACGACAGTTTGATGGCTACCTTCCTTTTGTTAAAATGTACACTTTATTATTTTTTATTGGATTTTTTGTTTGTTTTGTTTTGTTTTGTTTATTTATTTATTATTATTTAGATATACAAGTTTGCGCATGCCCTAATGCAATCATTTTAGGGTTTTCAGAATCAGAAGCTCCATTTTTAGGCATAGCTAGGGTTTTATATTTTCATTATACTCAAACACACAATACTTGTTATACATTAAAGCCTAACAATTAAATGTGTATGGGTTTTACTTTTTGTAGTGACTTCATTTCTTCATTAGCTTCCAAAAGTCTACATGTTTCATTAGGTTCCACTATTTTCGCAACGCTTTTCAGCGCCCTTTTCTAGTTAATTAGGGTTTAGGGTAACTTCATTCCAGCATTCATATATTAAGTTGTTTTCTAATTAGTACACATTAAATGTGGGGTATCAAAAGTTAATCTACCGATCTTAAAGGAAAGAATAAATTAATGTCAATTGTTGTGAGTTATATATGTTCATGTTTATCGTTATTGTTATTGCATTGGTTGACTGATTTTATTGTAAGGCAAAATTTGAGTAACGTGTTGAACAACATATCAAGGATTAGCAATAACATTGGGATCGTCGACAGCAGCTTCAGCAAAAGATTCTTTCCTTATATAATTGCGTGGGATTTGCAGATTTTGTGGATCTCATTTTCCAACTGTTTTTTCCTTCATTTTTCTCATGCAAGGAATATTTATTAATTAATATTCTCTAGGCTAGCCATATATATATATATATACACATATACATATGTATGTTACTCTTTTCTTTTTTAAAGTTAGCCACTTCATGAAAAAACTGTGTGCATTGAACGTTTTGAGTTTAGAGTTTGTCTAAGCCTCGACCTTCATGTATTGATATTGAACATACTTGTGCTTATCGCTGATACTTTTGGTTTGGTAGCCATTGCAAAACTCGGGAGGAGTTCAATATTGATATTGTATTTAGAGGGAGCTTAAATATAGTGAATGTGAGGGGATCTTACGCTTAGAAGGAGCCTAAGCATGTTGTATTGAGGGGATCTCATAAAAAGCTTGAAGAAACATTTTTGTGAAAGTGAGGAGAGCTCAAACTTAGGGGGAGCCTAAGTTAAAACGTTGAAGAGCAAGCTATACAAGAGTCCACAAAGAAGAAGTCTGTTAGATAACTACTTTTGTTGTAATTGCTAAACTCTTTATATAGTGAAGTTTCGTTCTATCAGGTACACTGTCCCCAGATGTATGTGATTTTGCATCGAATTGGGTTATCAATTTTTGTGTCAGTACTTTTTCTGCTTGCTTTCGTAATAACCCTCTTGTCGGATATATTATTGTGATATCGTACTTGACATCCTGTCCTCTGTCAAATCTACCTACTGTTTTTTCAATTATCTTAATTGTGTCAAAGAGAGAGTTGGGCTTAATAATACTAAAAGGATTGATGTTTGTGTTATGTCATATGTTGACTTGTCTAGGACATGATAACTAATTTTCACAAATAATATCAACATTTTTTTTATAATGAAACTAGAGAATTGATAGCTAAAGTATGATGATGAAGTTCATGGTAAAGCTTTTTAATATCCCAATTGAAAACAAGTTTATGATTCAAAGGGCCCAAAATTAGTTACATTTTAACTATTTATTCCAGCTTAAATCATATGTTCACTGCTTTCTATAATTAATCCATTACTGATTTCTTAACCAAAGTGTTATCTTTCTATTAATAAAAATATTTGTCAATCTAATTATAACTTAGTCGATAAATATACTAATTATCATCTTAAAAGTTGATAGTTTCATCTTCTAAATGAAAAAAAAAAAAAAAAAGGAAAATGAAGACACTTTGATCAGTACCATTACATAATTTTCGTCGACCAGAAAATCGATTGGTAGAGATCGAACAAAAGAGAAACTTGGCTATTTATTGATACTCTCCCAAGCATTGTGGTTGTATTGTAGAAGGCCAATAAGATATAAGTTTAGGCTAAGGACCATCAAGTGTTGGAGTCACATAAATAGAGGCCATAAAGGGGTATACTAATTTAGTTTTTTTGGTACACAACCTGTTCCCAATCTTTGTTAGAACATAAAAATGTTAATAATAATAATAATAATAAACCTAACTTGAAGGAAGGTTTTTTGGGTTCTTTCACAGCAGCTTTTCACCCCACAAAATGTAAAACAAAAAGGTTTTGTGTAACTAAAATTTGATAGATCATGAACATGCAATGTGTTGCCCCATGATTCTAATGTATAATAATGTAATATTTTCATCTCATTTTTATTTTTATTTTTCTTTTCATATATATATATATATATATATATATATATATATATATATATTTGATGACAGTGGAAAATAATTAACTAGGAGTATGTTTGATGGCAAATTTGTCTTTTATCTTGCTTCTGTTCTTGAAAGTTGTTTTATTTATGATCAGTACTTTCTGAAAATTGAAAAACTAAAAATGGGCATCCATTTCATGATCATTTCTTTTTCTATTTTCTATTTTTGTCTTTTTTTTTTTTACTATTTTTTACTATTATTTTTATGGTGAAACTGAAAAAAGAAATCCACTGAAAGATGGTGATAGGTGCAATTTCACCCTTAAAATTTCAATAATAATAATAGAATTATTAAATGTCTAAAAAATGTTAAAACTGTACATTCAAACTTACAATAATTGTAAAAGTTGGATCCACATATGATGAAAATTAATCATTAAGCTTATATAATCAATATAATTCATATAATTATATAAGTTTGAAGGTCCAATTTTGAAATCTGGTTAAGTTTAAGGACTTAATTTTTAATTTTAAAAATTTAAGAGTATAATTGCAATTACCACCATACTTTAGGAGGGGTGATTTTTACAATTTATCTTATTTTTATTTTTAGACAAAGTTTTAAAAAATAACAATTATTTTAGTACTTTCTTTTTCTTTAGTATTCAAAAGTTAAGTTGAAACGTTGAAAATAGTTTAGAATGGCATTTAATTCAAAGGTTAAAAAAATAAAAACAAATAATTATCAATATGGGATTAATTTTTACTATTATTTTTTTCATTTTAAGCTTATATACAGATAATTTCTTTCTCTTGAAAGAAAAAAAAATAGTAACCTAGATTAATTTTTCAAAATGCAACTGTTTATTAAATAGTTTTTTCCCCAAAAAGACCAAATTATCCTCAAATTGAAACTATACATTATGTGATCTAGATCAATTAAATAATTGAATAACAAATATATATATAATTTTGAGTCATTGGTACTTTTCATAAATCATAAATTTGATCTCTACTAGCTTATTGTTAAATTTTTTTTTTTTAAAAAAAAAAACCCAAAACATTATTTATAAACACTTTAACTATGAATTTTTAATATGTACATTCATATAGATGAAAGGTTAGTATTTAACTAAATTTGAGTAAAAAAAAATTGAAAGTATAGGAATTAAAATTAGAGCTACTAAAATTAAACGAACTAAAAAACAGGAATTAATATAATAATAAATTATTAAATAAAATTAAATAAAGTTGAAGAGAAATTTAGGGGTATAAAGCAAAAATGGAAGAGGAAAAAGGGAAGATAAAGGTTTGATGATTTTAAAAGGGAAAAAGGAACATTTTACGAGAAGGATTGGTTTTTGGATCAGAAAACCATGCATTTTCATTAAATTTCATTTCAGTTTATAAATAAATAAATAAATAAATATGTTTTTAATGAAAATTACAAAGACTACCCCTCCTCATAATCTGGACTCTGACTAATACTTCCTTCTTACACTCTGCCCCTTCACAAACTTTTCCATTTATGCAAAAAGCTCTTCTTTAACTTGTTTGCCCTTAAATTAGCCCTTTGAAAAAAACACATTTATTTCTTTTTCTTTTTTAATTTTAAATCTCTTTTTCATTAAATTATTTGTTTGACTATGTGATTATGACTCATCTCCGTTCGATCGATGTTTTCAATATTTGACGAGTGTACTATGATTTAGGGTTGTGGATGTTTGAAGTTAGTGTCTATTTAGTTTTTCAAGTTTTAAAACAAATATTTTAATTTCCTGAGCTTGGAAAATGATTCGAGGTCACGTTTACTCATTTGTAGTGAAAAGTGGTATAATTATAATAAAATTCTATTGATCGACAATTATAAAGGGGCATTACAAACGTAATTAGATTGCTTTCGATCACATTTACTTAAATATTTTGTAAATGTAATTTTTTTTCTCTTTATCTTTTTTGTTATTGTAACCTTTTAAGGTCAGTCGATAATGATAATTATAATTGTGAAATTTTTATAATTCTCCTATTGTAATTTTCCACATAATTTTCAACTACAATCAAATTGAGTACCTTATGTTACTCAATCAGATTATGTGTTTTTATTATCGTCTTGGAAGTGGTTCTCATATCTTATTACAATTGGGGAATGTCGAAAATAACATCAAATCTAATCAAATGAGACCTACATTTTATATCACGTTTGCTTTATTATATTTCATGTGAAGTAAAACTTGACCTAAAATATTATTAGTTGATTGAATAGAATATTGATAAAACTTTGATGATGTTATAATTTTGTTAAAATCTTTTGCTGTCAAAATTTTGTGGCATAACCAACTCTCGGTCCTCCCAACACCATCGCTTGTCCTAACGGTATAAAAAAAAGGTTAAAATATCATTTCATTCCTTGTAATTTGAAATTTGTTAAACTTTAATTCACGTAGTTTCAAATGTTCAACTTTAGTCACCGTACTTTCAATAAAGTTTAAAATTTAGTTCTCTCAAATGAATTTTTGTCAAAAATAGATTGAATAACAATAATAATTTTCATGAGTACAATATGTGTATAAATTTCCAAAATTTCACATCAGACATGCTAATATATAAGAAGTTTTTTCTTTTTTTTTTTTAAAAAAACTAACCGATGCTAAATTTAAGTTTATTGAAAGTATAATCACTAAAATAAAATAAAGGTTAAATTACAAAAAAAGAATGTCCTTGAATTTTGTAGTTTGTGTTAAAAATACTTCTAAACCTTCAAAAGTTTGAAAAATAAAAAAAGTTTAAAAATATCCTTATCGTTAGTTTTGGATAAAAACCATTAAAAGTTTTGTTTCAAAAATACCTCAGGACTATTGAAAAGTAGGAATATTTTTGAAAAGTGTAAAAATATTTTTTAGACTTTTGAAAGTTGAGAGATATTTTTAACACAAGCCACAAAAGATGAGAGACATTTGTTAAAAATTTAATTTTAAATAAACTCCAAACTATAAAGACCTAAATGACATTTTAACTTAAAAAATCACTAGTCATAGCCATGTTTTAACTATATATATGAAAGTAAATGATGAAAAATAAATTTGAAAGTAGATAGTAAAAAAATTCAACCTTTATTTTGTTCTCGTTTAGAGTTCGTATGATTATGTGATTTCTTTTTACTTTTTACTTTAAATATCATACCCACAAACCAAGGTTATTTTTCAAAATTAGAAAACTATACCTATTAAACACAAAAATTAACGTTTAATAACCTATTAAATTAAACATTTTGAAGTTTAGGAATCTTTCTAACACAATTGAAAAATTAAAAACTAAATAGATACAAACTTGAAAATTCAATAATCAAATTTGCAATGCAGCCATCTATTAACAGCCAGACGTTGTGGGTTCGACCAAAAATAGAAGGAAAAAGCTGCAAACATTAGGTCAAGCAGACTTGATTCTTGAAAAGTGATAGCCATGCATTCAACAATAAAAGAAAAGAATGCACAAACTAAAACCAACAAATTTCCATATCTAATTTGCAGAAAGGTATACCTAAGACTGCTAATGGGAGATACATTACACTACATTACTAAGACATCACAAATATCATTCCCAAGGCTGGAGCATTCTAACAAATTAGTACATGGGATGATTTTGAAAAAGAAAAAAAAAATACATAAGAATGTACTTCGACAACCTCGTCTTCTCAAGTCGTCTTCTGAACTCTGTCCACGTACGCCTGACAAGGAAATGAGAGACATTGAGGAAACGTATCATACAGAACAGAGAGTTAACTATTAGTCTCAACCAAATCAGAGAGGAAGAAGATAGATAATTCTAGGAAAAGATCAGCAACAGAACATTTGAGAGACTGAATCAGATACTTTACCTAGTATGAATACACAAGGAAAGAGAAAGGACCGTGAAAGCTATAGATACAGTAGTTGCTTCTATATCTATAACTTTCAGAAGAAGTTTAAACAGAGCCTCAGAGAGCTCTCATTAAAGCTTGATATCTTTCCATTTGAAAGGATTTGACTGTCATCTTCAAAGGTCTTGGTGCAACCGAGATAGTGCAACTTGAAGTTTTACTATGAGTCAATTACAACGAGTGCGGAGAGGTTATAAGAGGTATATTTACTAAGTATGAGGGGTACACACGCTAATGTCCCTAACAGTAACGATCTGAACGGTGAAGTTGGTACACCAAGTGTTCACATGTCTGAAATAAAAAATAAGGGAAGTCCATTTACTAATTACACAGGGTAATTGGCATCTATATTCAACGAACTCTCCTTTAATTTTCTACAGTAAACTGCTATCGTTTTCTTTAGTTTGTTTCAAGTACCAGCAGAAAATCCTTAATTGATGAACCATACCAAGGTCGCCCTTTCAAGTTTTTGCCCCTATTAGCAAACTGCACAAGTTCCATTTGTTCCAGTCACGTTCTGCATGACCCTGTAACAAATTTTACACTGCACTTTCAGCTGATTAAGGGTGTATAACATCTCAGTCAGTCTAAGTGCTTCAGTATCTCCTATTTTCAGAGTAATGCTAAATCCTACTGTACAGGGTTCAGGTGAGCATAAACATCCCCTGAATCTCCTACTGCTTTTGTAAGTTCTCTTAGGTCATCGATAGATGACATGTGGGGCTAAGCTTCAATTTAGCACAAAGATTCTTTTCACAGTAATAAAATCTTTAGATGACATGTCTTAATGGTCATGTCTTAATGGTGAACCAAATCTTTAGATGAATAAAAGCCATCTTGGCTTCATCCGTTAAAATTAAGTACTTTTTTTTTATAAGAAACACATATATATTCAAGAGAAACAAAAGAATAGCCTAAGGGCAAGGGACGAGAGGGCCCTTCCCAACAAGAACTAACATATAAGGGTCTCCCAATTGTTGAAAATCATAGAAAGGCTGTAATTACAAAAGTGTTTGGGGTGATTAGAACACCACCAAGAGGCTGTGTGTTGCACTACAATCCAAAAAGAATCAAAAGAATTAAATTTATCATTAAAAATTCTACTATTTCTCTCTTTCCAAATGCACCAAAGGAGAGAACGAGAAAGCATCTCCAAAGGATGTTACCCTTCGGACAAAAAGCTTTGGTGTTGAGCCCATCAAACATCTAACAATCAATCTTATTGGGAAAACAGAATTCCAGATTGAAGATTCTGAACAAGAGAGACCATCCTTTCATAACGAAATCACAGTGCAAAAATAAGTGGTCCAAAGTCTCCTCATTCTTAAGACAAAGGCAGCACATCAAAGGGAAGAGAGCGGCATTGGAGCTTATCATGAGTATTAAGGCTTCTATAAGCTAGGGACCATAAGAAAAAGTAAACATTTTTCGGAACTTTAATCTTCCAAATAATGTGCACCAGGGGAAAGGCGATAGTGGGAGGCCTTTTGGTTAAGTTAAAAAAGGTAGACTTTGTAGTAAGAATTCTAGAAACATTGGTCTTCCATTCAAGACTATCGCAATCACCATTTGGAACCACGAATGAAGAATTTTCAGAATAACAACCACATTACAAAACTCACTGTCCAATACATTTCTGCTAATACCCAAATTCCAGGACTGGCTGTCAATGCACCAACAATCAGCAACAAAAGCATCCTTATTCATAGGCAAGGAGAAGATGTCCAGGAATTCTTGTGTAAGGGGTTAAGTCTCCCACCAGCTACCCTTCCAGAATTTGGGTATTAGAAGATGTCCGTTTAGTACCTTAACCTCTAATAATTTTTCAAAAGAAAAATACCCAGCCAAGAAAATAATGCTCCCAACATTTCAAAGTCTTGCTAAAGCATTAAGGAACAATAGGGCAAGGAGTGGATAGAGACCCTTGTGAAGTTTGGCCCTTGGTGAAGTTCCATGTTTCTCTTTAAGCTTTGGTTTCAATGACTTTTTGTAATTATACACCAGACAATATCTTACTTAGTTGGGAACCTTTCTCCAGTGGAATTTTTCCCATGGGCTTTGATTTTTTGTACGCCCTTTATTCTTTCAAAGTTGCACCATTGGTTGGTTATCAGCTTTTTGGCATGCTTCACTAGGTTTCTCACTGCCATATTCAATAGGATATCGTCTTTCTAGGGATAATATTCCTTCAAAATCCAGGGGTGTGGTATCCAAATGTGAAAAGCTTGTCAAACTGTGTAGTAGAGGGAGCAAAGTTGCAGAACTTAGCTTCTGTTTGATAATAGCAGTGCTTTGTTCTTACATCTGAGCCCGTTAGAAATTCCCTCTCTTCAGGCATTGCACTTGTACTATACAATGCTACGACTTCAGAAAGCTCTGCACTTCTTTACCTGTTGAAGGGTTACTAGTTCTATACAGCTCGAACTCTATTTTCATCAATCTTAAATTAATGAAGTTAGATTGAGAATTGAAATGTGAAACATTTTTCTAACCTAAAGTGGATTGTGTATTAGAATGGATCCGGAACTGTAAGAATCATTCCATTTATCTATTATAATTTCACATTTAATAATTGTCTTGTAGCAATCATTTGGATGTAAAATAGATTGTACAAACATCAAAAACCCCAAATGGTGCACTGACACTCACTAAGAAATACTATAAAGAAAGGCTGCCATTGCAAATAATCAGTTACCTAAAATTGCAGGTTGATTTCAAATATAACTAAATGAACCAAAATAATTACAAATATAACAAAATAACAATCTATCAGCTGACTACTATCATCTATTTGTGTCTTATCACTGATAGACTTTCACATTTTGCTACATCTAAATATATTTACAGCAGTTTTGCATTTAAAACAATTTTCTTAATTCTTAATCCAAATTTATCTGTTATTTTATTTTAAAAATCAAAGCTTGCAGCCCACTTAGACCAGTTACACCGCCCTCTAATCCTCAGACCTCCACATATTGAAAGCAGAACTTGGCAGACAGCACACTTTTTTTTTTCCTTTTAAAGTGGTTGTTGGGCTGAGAGTTACCCACAGAGTGTTTGGCCCAACTCTCTACTTGGAACGGGCAGGCCAGAAACTATCTCCATCGAACCCTACTCTGTGGACTGGACCAACCTCCAACTATTTTAATGCCCACGTTTTGGGTTACAAGCTCACACTACCAAGCCCGGCAGCAGACAGCACACTTATCTAAAACAGCCACCATTTAGGTTTGAGGTAATTTTTTCTCTTGAACAAATGTAAGTACAAAGAAAGGGCCACACAAAAAATACCAAACAGAAGTGGAGAACACAAGCAACTGGCATGAAAGAGCCACAGCTTTAGGTAATAAGAAAAATAGGTGAATAAAATATTTAAATAAAAGGCCAAAGGCCCCTACAAACTGGAAACAGAATGACCAGCTATGATAAAGACAACCGGGAGACCAGCTCAGAAGAATATAAAAAGAAGGCAGCACTCTCACAAATAAATAACCAAGGAGAGATGGGGAGTCTGTGGAAACGGTTATAGAGTAAATAAGCAAAACAATGCTGATAAAGAGCATGTTTGAAGCTAATGAACCTCCTAGAACCAAGCTACACTGCTATAATTAAAGCAACAAACTTTTTTATTACAACATATGAGGTCTTAAGAAGGAAAACCAAAATATAAAAAATGTGATCAGTACTATAACAGTGAGATGAAATCAGTACCATGTTGCAAACAGCATCACAAATGATGATTAAATGGAAAGTCCTTATGACGGATGTGTGTCTGTGTGTGGATTTGGGGGAAATAAAACAGAAATAACACAGTGAAACATAAAACGAGTATGAATATCACCCATTCCAGTTATTTATTTGGAGATAAGAAAACATAGCTACATGCTGAATCTTGAGTATGTGCGTGCCCCTACTATTGTACAAGAAAAGAATTGTATTCAAACAAATGCAACCATCATTTCTATCGACTCTCAAAGAGTTAGCACTTAAACTAGATAATCCATTGTTTCCTTTTCTAAAAAAATTATATTCTATTTTTTTGATAAGAAAATAATGAGGAATGATAACAAAAAAAAAAAAAAGGAGAGGAGATATCGGCACTTCTATATTCATTTCCTCCCATCCTGAGTCAAAACGTAACGATATTACAAATACTAATGTAATAGAAAAACAGTGGGCCAATAACTTCCAACCATTGCTTAGAAAAATACAATATTCCTTTTAATGTTTGTGTTGGTGGAAATTATTATTATTATTATTATTATTGTTTTGAAATGGATACAAGCCTCTTCATTAATTGTATGAAAAAAGAGACTAATGCTCAAAGTACAAGAGAATTATACTAAGAGCGAAAATGGTAGCCATAAACAAAAGACAAGCGAAATGAGCAACAGAAATAGGACGAAATCATTTATCAGTTATTAACAACAACAACAACAATAATCAACTTATAGTTATCATATCATCATTTAAACATCTGGAGAACTTCACTGAAGTAATGAACAATACGATAAACCAAGCAAAATAGTCAACTGTCCAACGCAGAGTATGAAGTAGAGTGGAAAGTGATAAAGAAAACTCAATTGAATAGAAAACTGTCGTTACCTGAACAAGTTTAGTGAGCTTTGATTTTGAAAATGAAAGATAGTTATCAATTTTCTCCTGCGTTTGAGGAATATGACCCCCCTGCAAGGTACCTGTCACTTTGTCCACCACTTTCTTGACTATGGTTTTATAAACATCTTTGCTGATATGACCTTCCTTCCATGTAGGTTTTAGAAGTTCCTTGACAAATTCCACAAGTGCAAATTTAAAGGCACGAATTCCCTTAGCATCCTTACTTTTCTTCTTATCATGGACCCCATCATTCCCATTTGCATTTTCTGTAGTATCATTCTCTTGAGAATCCTCTGGGTCAGTCTTGTTCTCATTATCCCCATCACCATTTTTCTCTTTGATAGGCCCACCATCAGCTGTAGGCTTCCCATGATTTATTGTATCACTCCCATGAAGAGTTTCTTTAGCAGAGATGCCAACCTTGTCACGGGGATCAGATGACAGACGCAAATTTGGCATCTGTACTTCATCCTTCACTTCTGTAGCGCTTTTCTGTCCAGCAGAATTCGGCAAACAGTCTGAAGGTGGTTTAGTGACATCAAGCTTCTTAAGCTCCAAGCTATTACAGAGAGCAGAATCATGTTGCTTTGAGGATTCAACTACAGGACCTGACTTCATTGATAGCCCCAAAGCACCCATGGATGCATCAGAATAAGGGAAGGAAGCTGTTTCTGAAACACTCTGTGTATTAAGAGAGGCGTATAATTGAGGCAAGGGTTGCACATTTCCAAAATATTGTGCAAGAGAGACTGAGAGGTTAGTTAATTGGGTAATTTGTTCACTAGTTACTATGTTTGGAGCGATAGTTGTTCCAGAATTAAATCCTGGCACGCTTCCATCCTCCTCCTGCTGTTTGACTCTGAAATTTCCATCTGAAACTTTCGGATTCATTACAGTTCCCCCTGGATGATCAGTGTGATATGCCATTCTTTGTCCGAGGACAGTGTTACTAGAAGGATTGCCTTCAGCATGTGAAGCAATAGTTTTATCAATTGTAATCTTATCATTGAATGCTGATGCAATAGTAGAATCTTTTGTTAAATTATGGTTTTGCCGAAAATGACTGTTATCAGCTGTTATAGGCTCTATGGCAATGTCTTGCTTCTTAGCCAGAGCCTCTTGAACTATCGCATGGCTAAGAGTGGCTAAAGCCATGGAAGTTTTAGAGCCAGAATCCGGCACAATGTTGCAATCTCCTTTCACCACGTGATTGGATGGTTGCACAGGGTAGTGCCAATCAGGAGACATCTCCATATCATCACTTGGCCACTTTCTGTGACCTCTAGGTTCAGAAGTGCCTATGCAACCACCCGCATCCTCTGCCTTGCTCAGAATGGTATCATTCTTGTTACTCTGAACTGCCTTTATGCCAACAGTTTGATCCCACTGAGTTTTGGTCTCATTATTCAAACCATGAACCCATTTTTGTTCTGAAGGCCATGTATAACTTGGTTCTTGACTAGCAATTTGTTCACCTTTGTCCTCTCTCAACTGAGCGAAATCAGAACCACTGGCCAATTCACTTGATTTGGTGCCATCCCACAGCCGCTCCCTACCATCTGAAAATTGGACCTGTTCCCATCTATCAGTACTTGATTTCCTCTCTGGACTTGCACGTGGTTGGCTATGATGAGAAAACTTGCAATTCTTTCCATTACGACAAGTTCCAGCAGCAAAAAATTTACAGATAACAAGACTGCTACTGCCAGGTTCACGCTCACCACGTGAGAAGTAGGCTTCTTTACTCCTATCATTTTCCCTGTCTCTACTAATATCATTTGAAGAACCTCGTGATAGCTCATGAAATGCACTGTCGTGAGGATACTTGCAAGAAGCACCCCTATGACACCTTCCCTTCACAAAATCAGTACATTGAGCAGCTGATCTTCCACTCCTGGGATAGTCCCTAAAATCATGAGGGGTAGATCTTAAAGATCGGCCCCCCTTCCTGTTCCTATTTTCCCAGCTATCATCCATATTTTGATTGTCCTGGTGAAGAAATTGACAACCATTACCTCGCCTGCATCTTCCAGAAACAAACTCTCTGCACAGTTGAGTTGAAACACGGGATCTGTTTCTGTTTCTATCATGAAATCCTGAGTCCCGCTTAAAACTATGAGGACTTCTACTTCTACTCCGGCTTCTACTCCAACTCCGGCTTCTACTCCTACCCCTGAAACACACAATACACACACAAAAAAAAGGCAAGTTTAATAAACAAAAAATGTACTTGCAATAGATCATCCAATCCCTTGGAAAATAATTAATCAATCCTAATAGAAATACATATATCCAGGTGCTCTCGTTCAAATAATAGAACCTGGATTCCCACACAAGCATGCAAATTCAGGCTCAAACTTGAGAGATTTGAATAACTAACATTGCGTTCTAAAGCAAAAATGCAACTTCAACGACAAAATTTGAGATTAAATATTTTTGTTATGAGGAAGTTGATATAATCTCTTGAAGCTACCAGTGTATCTAACCTCACTGACCTGCTCCCATCATTTCTATCAGACAGGTTAGATCTATGTCTTCTCCATTCATCTAGACCAGGAGACATTCTTGTGTTGTAGCTTTTATCATCAGCATCCCATTCAGCAGTCCCTTCCATATCTTTGTTATAGCCTTTATTAGTGTAATCCTCCTTATGTGAAGCTCTGGTTCCAGGTAAAGGTTCCTCCGACAGCAATCCCCAATCTTGCTTAGGTTTTGAAATAACATTGGTGGTCTCCATACCAGACCACTTGGAACCATCATCACCTGCAAGTTCAGGAGAAATCCAACCAGGACGTGATTCTTTTCCAGGCCAGCCATGTTCTTGCACACTGTCAGTTTCAACGTGAGAATCTTCTCTCAAATCCCATTTTGACGTGCGTTTTCTGCCACTTCCACTCATAACTCTAAGGATTTTCTCCTAAATACAGTAAAATCTGAAGGCAGGATGAAAATAAGTTAATTTTAATGGCAAGTCCTCCCCACTTCGTTGTCAAATCCAAGTTATTTCATATTAGATTGAATTGGTTGAGTTTCAGCAAAGAATAGATAAGACTAGATTTCCCCATTGAAATTAAGCTCATTCAGAAGTATTCTGCTACCTAATTACAAATCATCTGACACAATAGCACCGAACGAGTGGGATTCCCCCAATCACAGAGAGAAGAAAAACCCAGCACATAATCACATGGTTTAGTCAGAATATAAAGAAAAACAACATTTTATTACTTAAGCTTTGTTTTTAAAACGAATTTCCTCGCTTGTTATCAGTCATATAACTAGTATTTCATAAAATAGCCAAAATTTCCTGCCAGTAAATACGCACCCCTACCTACCAAGTACCAACCAAACTTCAAAAATTAAAGATGGACTTTGCCCAAAAGTGAGGGTATCAAAATCGAAAGAAGCTAGCAATCAACTTGAAGGAAAAAGTATTTGGAGTAACCAGTGTATGCTGGAGAACACCAATATGCGATCATTGTAAAAAGTCTAGCAAAATATATGATACAACCCCCCCCCCCCCAAAAAAAAAGGTAAGTTCTCTCTCCTCTCTCCACTCTTTCCCCTTGGTTCCGGCCATGGCTCTCCTCGGCAGATCTCGGGCGTCTTTGACGGACTCAGAAATGGAAGTAAAGAGTTGCAAAATCGTCGATTCCTACTACTGCATATGGTTTGAAAAGGGGTATTTCCATATCGAAGATATAGACTTCCGAAAAAAATATATATATACGATACAACCCCATCATGATGAGAAGAGGAAATATGGGGATATAAACCAATCTAACAAAGTAACTAATCCAACAGCACGTCATAAAACGTGACAATTCATGTTAACTGAGATACAACCAATATCACAAACAAGGAAACCAGTCAAGTATCACATGAAGAGGAGAACAGCAGAATAATCAATCAAAAAGGCATGTTGATGAAACTAGACACTGCAACATCTCCATAAGCACTATCGTAGTCATGCGACTCATGCCATAATTATATTTCATTAAAAAAAAACAAAAAACCCTTCAAATAAAACCTAGAGAGCCCAAGGACTTGAATTTCATAAGAAAATGGTCATTAGCTCCCACTGAATCCGTAACCACTATCACTGGTTAAATTGACATTATTTTTTGAAACGAAAACAAAACTTTTCATTTAATGAATGACAAGATATTAATGCTCAAAATAAATTTACATTGACATTCGTTAAATGCCAAGGGAAATCTCTTTCTAAAAATTATTCCAAAGGGAAATAAAGCTAAAGAAAATTGCTTTCCAACAAAACTAGAGAGATTCTCTTCCCATGTTACCGACCCCAAAATCCTACCTAATTTTTTTATATAACAAGAGACTAACCTTACAAAAGAAACAGACATATTAAGTCTTATGCCTTCTATTTGGTGATCCATGTTGGATTCCTAGACCTTCGAAATGGTTCTCCTCCGAGCCCTTTCTTAGTATGTTAGGTAGCTCGAGTTCCCTCACCTCCTCAATCGTTGCCTTGCAGATTCTTCACAAAGAGTTAACAGTATGGATTGAATTCAGAGACAGCCTTCTTTTGCTACGAGGACACAACGATGTATTTCTAACTTTTTAAACCAAAGCGAGCTTAACTCAGCGGTAATTGACACGACCTCCCATCCTAGAGGTGGGAGGACCGAGTCCACCAACCCCAATTGTTGTACAAAAGCTTCCCATAAAGTTGTTTGAACTATACTAGTCAAATGTAGCCTACCCACCTGCTAGGGGGGCAACTTATAAACATCTTCAAAATCCATTTCTCCTCTACCATGCAAATAGCTTTATCCTTTTAGCTAATGAGATTGGAGCAAGAAAAATTGATACTAAAGCTTCATCTTCTTGAGTGCATTTTTAAAAGCCTAAGTTCATCAATCACTTGATTCAATTCATTCCTTCTTAAGAGTCTTTACCATTGGAAAACAAGCAAAGAAAGCTGTTTTTTTCTTTCTCCTTAACCGACGATAACTTAAGTTGCCTGAAAGGTCATCCTATACTTCTTTACATGTACAAGAGTGGACTAAAATTACAAGGACACTTAACAATAAATAAATCAATCAAAATAACATGAGCATAGCAACAATCAAGGCATCACAACTCTCAACAAGGGTCGTAAACTTGAATCAACCCCAAGGTATGTATTGTGATATTCTAGAAAAATATCGTAAGAAGAAAGTTTTCCAGCGTCATTTGCAAACTTTTCAAAAGGTGGACTAAACAATAATCATTATTTTTTTTATAAGAAACGATTGTATTAAAACCAAAACAAGCTGAAAACAACTTAAAGGCGAGGGACAAGACGACCCTCCCTAACCACACTAAAACAATAAAGCCTTCCAATTGTTTACAATCAAGGAAAGACTATATTACAAAAGAGATCAGTGTGATTTGTACACCACCAAGAAGCTGTGTTTTTCACCACAGACCAAAAAGAATCAAAAGAATTAGTAATGTCTTTAAATACCCTCCTATTTCTTTCCAACCATATACCCCAAAGAAGAGAACGAACAACACTACTCCACAAAATATTGCCCCTCCGTCCAAACTGGACTAAACAATAATCATTAGTGACAGCAAGAAGATTTCTATGTCTTTCCTTCGTTTTTTTTTTTCATTTTCCATAAGAGCTTGCATAGATCATAACTTGCATCTAAGGGACGACGGACAAGTTGTAAGGAAATGTTATAGGAAATATAAAGTCCACATAGCATCTAATTTAATAGAGTACAAAGATCCCCAATGAAAGCAAACATTATTTCCGTTCATTATTTTATAATAATAGTTATTATTATTTATAAGAAACAAACTTTTCATTATCAAAAGATGAGTACAAAAGGAAGGGGAGATGAAATATTCCCACATACCAAAGGCTTACAAGAAGGATGTCCAACTGTTGACAATTATTTTGAATAAGAGACAATTTCATTGATGGAATGAAAAATCCGAAGATATCCAAGGATACAAAAGGAATCAACCAAATGGTATACAAAAGATGTCGCCAATGAGCAATAGAGAAAGAAAAACTATGGCTTCTCAAGACCAGTATATCTTTACACACAAAAAGGAAGGAAAAAAGAAGAAAAAAAACATAAAAGATGGCAGCGTCAAGAATGTCCTTTGAAGTCTTATATTTCTCCTAGAAGATTCGAGCATTTCTTTCATCCCATGTCTTGCACAAAACTGCTAATATAATGCAAAACCATGTGTTCTTTAGTAGCTTTGAGGGGTAGATCAAATTGTTCCAATTGGTAACGCCTTGAGATTAGCTATCATCCCACCTTATTTGTCACTTTAGTGTTTGAAGACTGAAAGATGGCAAGTTATGGAACATTAGTCACTACTAGTATGAGGGATCACTCACGTAGACTTCCATGACAAAGCCACTTAAAGGTCACAAAGTAGATGGGAGTTGCACATTGAGTCAGTTACATTGCCTTTAAGGGTACATTTACAATGCTCGAAGTGGACGACGTCCATAAAAGTACACTAGTCATACTATTACTCTTGGAAACCCTCCTGACAAATCATATCTATTCTTCAATGACTAATGAGTCATGAGGTCAACTTTTCAATCCATACATCTCTCCCTTCACCAAGTAATCATCCACAATTCCAAGGAAAATAAAGAAGTTCACAAGCACTTTGTCCATGATTCATTCTCCTTGTGTTTGATGAACTATAGTTTTCTCATAAAATCCTTGAAAACAAGCTTGAAAATTAAAATTGACTTAGTTCCATGAATTTTTGCTTATGCCCAATTGCTCTTGTAGTGGAATAGAAAGCCATTGCCATAAGTTATATATTGAACACCCTTGCTAATCTTTCCATCAACCGACCACGTGAAGATACTGCAGAAAATTATATGTTGACATTAGCACACTCTACGTCATACATTAACTAAAGAAGAGGGCATCTATCAAGGAACCTAATAAGTTGGGGTCTAATCAATTAACTTTGGCAGGAAAAAGAACCTAAGACTTCAGCAAGGGGTAAATTAATAAATATACATCAGTAACTAAATAATTTAAGATTCAGCCTAAAGCTTGAATAAGAAATATAAATGACAATAGTAATCTAATTTACAACTTATAAACAAAAAATCAGTCGAATTACAAATGTTTTAACTACTAAGACCTGACACACAATATTTAATGAATTGGAATTGAACTATCATTGAGTTGGTTTGTTAGGTTTTTTAAGTGTTTGCTTTTTGGTGTCTTATCCTCATTGTATCTTAATAGTATTGTATTATTTTATTTTTCTTCTCTTGAAAGTTACTGTATTTTTCAACATTAGTCTCCCTTTCATTTTTTCAACGAAAAGTCATGTTTCCTTTTCAAAAAGAAAAGAAAAAAAAAGAAAATTTCATTGTGAAAAAAAAAAATGAAAGACTACAAGAACATCCAAAAAACCAAGCCAAACTGGGGCTCCAACCAAGTCAAGTAAGACCCAAAGAACAATTAACAAACACTGTCACTAACACCCTAAGAAAAATATAGAATCTAATGAGAGAAGAAACATTGCTACAGTCATTCTCAACCCCTTTATTTTTTATTTTTTTTGAATAGAAACAGAGATATATATTAAAATAAAACCAGAAACGAACAACTTAAAGGCGAGGGCCAAGGAGGCCCTCCCTAAAAGACATCTAAGCCAACAAAGCTTTCCAGTTGTTAAAAATCATGGAAAGCGTATAATTACAAAAAAGATTTGTGTGATTTAAGCACCACCAAGACGCTGTGTTTTGGACCACAGACCAAAAAGAAGAAAACCCCTTTAAACCCTAAACCCTAAACCCCTTTAAAAGTCTTATTATTCCTCTCGCCCCAGAACACAACACAAAACCCCATTGGAACAAGAACCACCTATTCTCCCAAAAAGCTGAATGGAGAGGAAACTCCTCAGAGATCCTATACACTCTTTCTCTAGCAAACGGAAAGTCAAATACATCAAAAAATAGACTTCAAAAAGTCAAAGAAAAATTGCAGCTCCAAAGATTGTGAGCAAGATTCAAATAGGTTGATACCTACCATGAAATTCCATCCACTTGTGTAAGATCTTTTCATTACCAGAACCAGATAATTAGTACTACTACATAAAATCTTAACATTCAAGGCTTAGTCTTCAAAATCCTCCAGCTTCTATATTCCAATGACGTCACTTAGAAAACATATTCCAACGACAACTATAAAATAAACAAGGCACAAGCATTCTGCTCCATATATGCCAACACCAACATTCCTCCAAAGACTACCAATCTGCACACAACTCACCTTCTTCTTTTATGAGACAAGCACCGACAAGATGTGCTTAGAGAAATTTTCTTTCAGTTACAATCATTTGAATAAATCCTTGCACAAGCTAGTAAGCTACCAAGTACCAACCAGATACCAGGACTTTCACTTGTAAGAAAAGATTAACGAGGCAAAAAATCCATGTGTGCCCCTGTCATCTTTCTAGAGCAACAAGCAAAAAACCTGCCTTCAACAATAACATGGGGGGCAATGTCCAATATTTTGAGACCTCTAATAGAATGTCATGGCCTCATCTGGAGGGGTAGCCTGAGCTCCCTACCTCATACTCCTCCAAAGATCGATTGAATTCAAAGACCATGCTAGAAGATATATGACTTGTAAGCTACGAAAATTGAATTGGGTGTCACGACGGTAAAAGCAATCAGGCAGTACACGTGCAGTAATTCCACGGGAAAAATCAGAAGTCCTCTGAAACTTTTGTTTCTAAAGAAAACCCACTTTCAACAATCAAATATTTGAAAGAAAAAAAAGTATTTATTAACTCCATAGTAAATCATTCCTTTTCTGACACCAGACGTTAATATTCAATTCACCAACTACTCAATCAGTCAATCTATGAACTTAACTTACCCTAAAATCCTTGAACAAAAGCTCTATGTAAGTATAACCAAATCCTACGGAAAGATCACCTCCGTTTATAAAAGAAACTACCTCTCATTTGAAATAGTTCACCAGACGGCCAACAGAAAATCCCCATTCCAAGTCATCGATTCCCAAAGATACCCATAAGCACCAAGAATCTCGAGCACAGAAGAAAAAATACACTCGCGAAAATGAAAGAGAGAAAACAAAAAAAACGCGTCATTCTTAGCGATGGGGATATGGGGAGTAATAACCGGAAAGGCCTAAACTTTGAAGTCGAAGAACCTCGACCCACATACAGTCCCACACAAAACGAGCAAAATATAAAGACCCAGATACGAAAACATCCATACAACAAAACTGTAAAATAATTAAAGGAAGAGGGAAACATAGAACTCACATGAAAGAAAAGAGCTTGCGGCAGAAAGCGGCAAAGGGTGTAACCCTAGAATATGATTGAAGGAGAAAATAGGCGCGAACTAAGCAAAATCAATCTTGAAAGCGGATATTTTGGGCATGTTGTTTGGAGAGTGAGTGGAAGGAAGAAGATGAAGAGTGAAAGAAGTAGCAATTGGCGAAAAAGGGTTCAAAGACTTTGGGGGCGAGAAGAAAACACAGTTTTCTTTTCGCTATAATTATATGTAATTCTATAAATTACATTTATATATATATATATATATATATATATATCTTCAATATTTTGATCTAATTATTGAGAATTTCAATCGGTTCTATTTTTTCCTTTTTTTTTTCTCTCTCTTTTTTGAAAATTTTAAGGAATGTTCTTAAGAACATAATCTATGTTGAAATTTATATATTTTATAATGGATCACTAAATATTACTCATATTTACGGTATAAAAATAACTATTTTAGTTTGATAAATATGGTATGATATTTAAAATATATCGGAGTTAGAATTTTAAAATTTAGTTGTCTTCGTTCGATAAAAAAAAATTTCGTAAGAATTATTTATAATTTTTTAAGTACATTTATGAGTTGTTTATTAAATCATATCGTACTATTTGTGAGATTTTATTAAAACATAGAGATTAAATTATGCTTTTAGATTTGTCGTAATCGTACCAAATTTGTAACTTGACCTAAAATCTAATGTTTAGATTTTTGTAATTATTTTGATCTTATTCTGCCATTGTTTCAACAAATTAGTGATATGTCAACCAATGTCTATATATATATTTTAGATGTATCATTGGTATAGTAAGACTTTCAATCAAGTCTATCAATGTTTTGATTCATTTAGTGAGGTAGCATACTAAGTATATTAATAGTTTTTGCACTCATGCAAGTATACAAGATAAGATTTGAATTATAAATAACAAAATGTGGATTGGTCTAGTGATAAATAGGTGGAATGACACTCAAATATTATAGGATAAGCAGGTAATGACAAGTAGTATATAGTGTATACTATTTGTATACCAATTTTATCATAAGAATTATCTTCATTCCCGCAATAGTCAAACGAACATGCTCGAACACTGTGTCTCCTTCCTCTCTTTCTATAGTATCTATTTTCTTCTATCACGTGTCCATCTATATTCTCTTTCTCTCTCTTTTTCACTCCTTGAAATGTATCATTGCACTTTCAGAGTTTTTAAACATTTTTCAAACATTTTTGTTAGTAGCGACATTGTCATTCTATATTGATGAACTTCATTAGATAACAAATTTATACGCATCTAAGTTGAAAAGACACACTAGCTGGGGTGAACAATGTTGTGCACTATCCACATCCAAAAACAAATGGTTCAAACGAGATTATGCATTCTTCACGTATAGAAGGAATGGTCCATACCTCAATTCTAAAACTAGCTTTTTAGTTTGAGACAACTAAGTGACTACAACAATATGTCGCCAACGAAGAGTGACAACAACAACCAAATATACTAAAGATGAAGGATATGACACGTTGACAACCCAACCAACAAATTACCAAGTTAGGATTCTAATATCTCATTTTAAACTCATGTTTCATATCTCATAAACACGCACTATATTTCAATTGAGTTATGCTTAGTTTTAATTAAAATTTTAAAATTTATTATTAGATGCAATATCGAAAGTTTAAGAAATCATTAAATACTTTTCAAACTATTACCGTGTATATATATATATATATAAAACAATAATAAAAAAAGGGTTAGTATGAACCATTTTGAAAAATGTGTACTTATTAAACATAGGTTTGAAACTTCATTAACTAAAACTTGTAATTAAAAAAGATGAACAATAACCTTCTTCTTTCCCATCATATAAACTAAGAACCCTTTTCGTCCAAATTTGAGTGATCTCAATCATCCTCAAAAACTCCAACTTCACGAAATCAACAAAAACCCTAAACCCACTTCAATTACAGTATGAAAATGGGGGAAAAAACAGAACTTTTTTTCAGAATTCCCATCTTCATTTTACGCAAAGCAATAACACGATGAGATTTCGGACCCCCATCAACCAGAATCTTCAAAAATGGCGGCAAGGAATTCAAGCAGAGAGGGCAGCAGATTTGATGGCCGGCGGCGTAGGTACGTAAAACTCATCATCAGTCCAATTCGTTTCCCCCCAATGTCTCAACATCCCTTTCCAAGAACATACATTGTCTATGCATTTCTTCAATCTCTTGTCTTTTACTTTGATTCTCCAATGGCCGTCTGTGTAATTCCCAATCTCTGCTTGTATTCTGTCCCATTCCAATTGAGCCTTTTGCTTCGATCTCAACAGGCAAAATTGTTGCAACAGCTCTGGCATTTGGTCGTGGACTTTCCACCACCGTTGATGTGCAACATCACTTGCAAATTCTTGCATTATATCCACATTCCAATTGCAATCGTAGTCTCTGAAGCACATCCATGGCTTTGTTCCCAAATAGTGAAGAACATAAAGGATTGGTGGGTCTGCCCCAAAGAGCATTGTTTTCATTTGTTTTGTTTCTTCATCATCGCCGATCCAGAAGTTCTTCAAGAAGTTCATGTGCTTTGGGATTCTGTGCCACCATGTGAATACTTCGTTTAAGTATCCTTGGTCCCCTCCGTTGTAGGATTCGAATTCGTTTATGTGATCCATTAGAAGTTGGAAGGTGCAATTTGAAGGCTCTATGAGCATTACCCCTGAGTTGAAAAGGGTGCCATTGTTTCCTGTTGCTGAGATCTCTGGCATTCCGAATAAGAAATCGATGTTTCGGAATATTAGAAGGTCGGCGTCAATGAAGATGATCTTGTCATAGTCCGTTAGTTGCCACAGCCTGAACTTGCTGTAGTTCCACTCGTTGTATGCATCCTTTTCTGCTTTTGGATTCCTGATCCTTTGGATTATCCTTATTTTCCATCCTGCTGCTTCTAGGCCACTCTTGTGATAGGAACTGATTGTCTCGTCAACGAGTATCACGAGGTCCCGAGTCGACCCCGACATCCGAATGCTTTGCGCTGCTGCAATCGCACCGCAGACATAAATGTGAGCCGAATGGAGAATTGTTGCATAGGCTTCTCGGAGCATGTTTCCTGAGTAAGGAAGTTCTGTTTTGAAAGACAACTTATTAGAGAAGAAAAAGGATCATTGTTGATAACTATTGTAATCAGTTTAGCTCAAGTTTGGCTCAATTCCGTTTGGGGTTAATGATTTCTTTACTTCTCACAAACAAAACTGCATATCATGGGAAAGATATTCACATGAAGTCTTTTGTAAAAGGATGTGTATGTAGTGTCATTGTTATCTATCATAGGACTGACCTTTGCCTTTTAGGGGAAGTGCAAGTTCACAAGAACCAACTGGGAGTTGGATCTTTTCTCTGATCACGTTCAAGTTTGGTCTGTACAGCCACACATTTCCTCGTCGTGCAACGAGATCCTTGCATGTAAACAAGTTCGGTATTGGGAAGCAGTTTGTGATGAAAAGCAAATGGACAGGATAGTTTCCTTTAGCAGAGGCTGCAACACTAGCAGCTGCAAGCTGCAAGTGCAGCCTAGCCACATCTCTAGACCAATTACCCTCATTTCGACAAGGAAGCTTGACTGCGATCAGATCAAGCCGTTTCCCGGGCGCTCTTAGCTTTGGCAAAGACGGGCAGATAGGAACTTCAGCTTCTTCTTCCTCATCAATCCATTCAGGGTATAAAGAATCCCATGTCACATCTTCCTCAGCATAGTCCAAATGCAACACTGTGTGTTCTGCATCAGTATTGAGCTGCTTCCAATTGATGACTTCCCTCTTGTTGAAGTTTAAAAGCCCAATTCCTTGATACTCCCTTTTATCTCCTAACCTCTCAAGGACTTCAATGACATCATCCCAAACAATGTTGAGATGAGATACATACCGAAGATCCGGGCCGCCCCATATCCATCTATTAACAAACTTTGGCCTGTAAATAAACAACTTTAGCTTCTTTTGGATATAGAAACTGCAGAATTAAGAGCAGAAATAGAACAAAGCATACCCAGAAGATGTGTTTGATATATGGTTGTTCACCTCTGGAGAGTATAAAAGTGTAATAAAGGTGCCAGAAACAGCCAACAGAAGAACAAGTTTCAAGAGAGGAAGCTTGCATCTTGAAAATCTTTCATGAGTCGATAAGTTGAAATGCTTGTCCAGATCTTTCACTTTGCTTCTTTGCAGTTTTCTTTTGGAAAATGTCATCATAAAGAAATATAGTTTTATGTCAGAGCATTGATTTAAAGGCTGGAAAATGAAAACAATATCACAGATTTGCCTGAGAAAACATAGAGAAGAACGATCCTGTTGAAGATTGGAAATGGAAGGAAAGTTCGTTTCTAAGCAAAAACAAATCTGAAATCACAAAAAGGAGTAGAGAAAAGAAGTTGTGTACTCTACATTGAGAAATAAAATGAGATGGTGTTACTGTTTATATGTTTTCTATCATATATAGATGGAGCAAAATATGGAATTCAAGAAAAGTGATGGAATAAATTTATAAAAATTTCTTTTACTTCTACAAAAAATTTGAATATCCTAAATGAGTCGTAATTCCTTATCATGATCACTTGAAATTTATTTTACTTTTATATGCAGTTTTCTGATATTTCAGATATATTTGGACATGTCAAATTTTCAGGATGAAAAAATCGATTGAAATTTGTATGTATAGACGGATATTACTCCAAGAACACATGGAGGTTACTTTGTCTCTTTCAAAATCTTAGCAAATCTAAAAAATCCCACATCATAAATGGTCATGAAAATAGAACTTATAACTTTAGTATTCTGAAGTCCATTGTTATTCTTGGAAAGGATCTCAAGTTTTTTAGCTATGAAGCTGCACAAACCATAGATGCAGAGACTTATACCAATTGGAATGTGATTGTTATAGCAATGCTTTGAAGTGAAGAAAAACTTACATTGATGAAGATAGTCTATGTCTGGCCTCAATTGGGAAGGTGCCCATTGCTTCTTTTTACACACAAAAATGGCTCTGAAACATTTACTCTACAAACAAACAAAAAAGAAACTATAAAACTTAATGGAATCAATATCTCGAGTGAAAGAAGAAGATGTTCAGAAGCCAAAGCAGATAATATATAGACTTTAGAAGGGAAAAAGAAGAACAAAAATGGTCAAAACTCCAGAACTCATTGGGAGATTATGATGATGCACAATAATTAAAATTAAAGGAACAGTAGTTAGAGAAGTAGTTGAGGTTGTTGTTGAGCAAAAGTTGTCAATCAACTCAGTTTATGACTTGAAGCATAGAGAAGGAATAGAATTGAACTTGAAAAAGAAACATGCTCAACACTTACATTTTTGGGTCAAAAGGCAAAAGAACTAGAATGAAGACCACACTCGATAACCATTTGATTTTTGAAAACTAAGTTTATAAACAGTAATTTTACCTCTGATTTTTTGGTTTTATTTTGTTATCCACTTTCTAACAACGTTTTCAAAAAATCATATGCCAAAATTAAAGAAACTAAAAGGTTGTTTGAGGAGTTAGAATATGATCGAAATTATTAGAAAATCTGAGCAGTGTTGAAATACGTGGAAGAGCGAAACGAAAATGGAACTGTGAAGCATGGAAACGGTGGAAAAGAGGGTTGAGTTGAAAACTATAAGAATGAAATGAGTTCGGTATTACAAATTTTGCCCAAAACGCTCAACCAAAACCTGATTTTGGATTACATAACATTACAGACGAACGCTCCTAAAAGTGTTATGACTATGAAATCATTTGGACCTATAAAGAGAGAGACAATACCTGAGAAAGAAGTTGGAGCTTCAAGTCAGTAGAATAGAGGGGAAAATGTGAAGAGTGAGTTTAAGGACATAGCAAGGAAGCTGAGTGAATATAGACATGGCAAGTTACTTGTACATGAATATTCTTCCTCTATTTTAAATTTTCATTTCCTTTCTCAATTGATTTGGATCTGTTACCAACTTTTTTTTTTAATGCAATATCAATTAGACCATGCAATTTCATAAAAAAAAAGCTATGTGGATAATAAAAACCCAAGATCCAAAAAAGAAAAAAAATGTATTTCAAAATACTCATTTGCTTGTCCTTGCTTTTCTCGTTCTATATCTTCCTTTAGTCCCTAATATTAGAATATTTGGATGTCAATAAAACTTGTAAGATACTGAATCATAAGTAAAATAACACCAAATTGAACACATTCTCTCTAAGCTCTTTACTATTACGTTACTTTACATATAGAAAGACATTGTCTATTGTACGTACATACGTAAAGATATAACTGCGTTAACCGTTGGAAATAGTTGGTAGATTGGGTAAAATGGAGAAAAATTCACTAAGTCTGAGTGATTATGAATGTTATCTTTGAAATTAGGACTAGAGATGCATATATTTCATCTAATTAACGCAACTAATACAACATTCAATGTAACTCGTTTCTTATATCGATCAAAAGCCAGACTCAGTTACTGCAATTTCTTGCCTTTTGGTTCTCTTGGGCCCTAATTTTCTTCAATATGAAAGCTCTATCTCAGTAGAAAGTGAATGTATTTTGAAATGGGAGTTGGAATAAGATAAAAATGAGGGACATCTCTTGGGAATTAGATTACCCTTCATTTTCATTTTTCTAACTTTGATTATTATGTTTGCTGTTGACCAAAATAAGTTGGCATATAACTTCAAGAATGGGATGGATATACACTTCAGCACCTAATTTAATTTCACAGACCAAATAAAAAAGAAAATATTTGGTAAAATTAATTCAACAAAAATACCCACTTATTATATATGCACATATATATGTATATATATTTTAAAATTTATTTATTTATTCTTATGAAAAAAGTAATACAAGAGATGATTGGTTGATATATAAGGTTTTAGGGGTCTTTCATCACCTAACTCCCACCATTAACAATCATAATTAATCTCAATCAATATTTCAATAAAAAAATTTAATCCTTTTAACAAAGATCTACAAATAAACTTTTACATACGTTGATCCATCATACTATATCACCATTTACTATTCCAAAGGTTGATAAGTTGATGTTTCGTGTACTATAACGAAAAGTGAATTTACCATAGATTCGAAAAACCATTTTAGTAAATTAAAATGAGTTTTTGGTACAATAGTATACGCATAGTCCAAACCCCCTTTTTAATAGATGTTTGAATCTCTCTTCGTACAAATTTAAATTTTTAACATAATAGGTCATTAGTGATTAAATGTTTAGATTATTCCATTACATATAAATTCTATTTTTATACTCAATAAATCAATAGTTGTATATTTCAAAAACTTATTATTAGACATAAAATTAAAAGTTTTAGACTTCAATGATCGATAAAACACAAAATTGAAAGTTCGTGAACTAAATCTAATTATTTTTTACTCAATTTAATATTTTTACGAAACTTTAAACTAAACTGGAATTAAACGTATGCGAAGAACCGAAAAGTGACACGTGTGGGGGGAGTAAAAGGTTGTTTGTGATGGACGTAATGCATGGTGAGGGTGGTGGTGGGAGAGGGATTGTTTGCACCTATCGCTACGTATTACATAATTTTTCCAATACTTTATATTATTTTATTTTTTCATTTATGGCAAATAAATAATAAATAATAATAATAATTTAAAGAAGGGCAAAAATGGAATATTGAAGATTGAATTGAAAGCAAAGCAAGGGAAAGACAGAGTTTGGAGAGTGTCTGTGTGTGAGAGAGAGAGCCAGAGAGGTTCACTGCTTTGCTTCTCCGTTTCATTCTTCCTTTTTCATCAACGATTTGGTATCCTCTTAACTTTTTGTCCAATTCCAATTCTTTATCTAAACCAAGTTTAAATACTTTTTAATATTTAGGTTTAAGTACTAGTTTTTATGTTACGTACTATCGGATCATGACTCATTTTAGTTGACCTAAGATTTTGTTTCATTTCGATCCTCGTACGTTTGAAAGCCACATTTTGATCCTTACAAGTTTTATAGAGAATAAAATAAAAGATCAACTTCTATTTTTTTTTTCTTTCAATTTCCCTTTGTACCACTCTCTATCTCTCTTGTAAGTTTTGTTAAACAAATGTTAGTTAACACTGTGAAGCTCTCAATCAAGCCAGCTTGAGAACCCTTTGGGTTTCTTTTCTTTTTTTAAAAAAAAAATTAAATAAAGCTTATAACCAACAAGTTCATATGTATATTAACTATTTTATAAAAATGTTTTAGAAAGTTACAAGCCAAAATTTGAAAACTAAAAAAAAAAAAAAAAGGGTTAAAATTTGATTTGATTAAAATGTTTACTTAGTGGAGGCATAATAACAAAATCGAACAGAAACAAAAAACAAATTTAAAAAATAGAAAAAGAAAACGTTTTATTAGAACATTGGTTTAACAAATTTTAAGTTGGTACTTGTTTAAAGATTTTTGTACTTAATTATTTTTTTTAAAAAAAATGAGAAGCCGATATCAACTTTGTTTGTCATTGATTTGAACTCATGTTCGTAGAGAAATGGTTAACAATAATTAAAAGAAAAAAAAGAAAAAAGAAGTTTAACTCTACTTAATTTACCTAAGCTGAACTATATATCTATGGTTGATTGACACTATATTTTTTCCAACAAAAAAATGTTTATACAAGAATCCAATTTTCATTTTTCTATCTTTCAAAATCTTAATAAATATTCAAACAATATATATTTTTTTTAACAAAAAGAAATATAGTTTTATCTTAAATTTTGAAATGAAAAACCACCCAACAAAGTTATAATTTCTCACCCAAAAAAAAAAAAAAAAAAAAAGCCAAGATTAAAATAACTTGGTAGTTTAAACTCAAAGGCATCTGTACAACCCAAGCTGTATTTGTGATGAAGATTCTAAAGAGAGAGAAAAAAAAAAGAAAAGAAATAACAATAATAAAAATACAAATATAGTATTTTATGGAAATACAAGTGAGAGATGCAATATGTTTCTGAAGGGACAAATGGATTAATTTTAAAGAAATCCTCACTAAAAGTACTCCCATATCCAGAATACACATTATAGGGATAAATGCATTAACTTTCAAGAATTATAAATGAAGCAAATTTTGATAAAAGAAAAAAAGAAAAAGGAAAACAAATCTGACCCCCTTTCCCTTTCTCCTCTGAACCAACCAATCACTAATTTTCCTTGCCTCCAAAGCAATCATCAAGGTGAGTTTCAGGCTACCTATTTGACACATGGACATAAAATACATGCACGTGGAGACATGGATGGGTGGGGAAATTTTCTACTACTATTGTAGCATGAAAAAAAATGAATATATTATTTAATGACGTGTCTGATAATAAATGAAAGTAGTAAATACAATAATAGTACTAGAAAAATTTTAAGGGAGTCTGAGTCATACTTGGTTCAGACTATTTCAAGCCTATCTTCAAATTTTGCCACTGCTGCTGCTGCAAAGCAATTGCTGGCTGACGACAAGATTCAAATTTGTTACTCCAACGGATGCACAATCCATCATCACCATTGTTCCTCACCTATATTCAACCAAAGTCACCTAAAGCATAATATATTTTTTGATTAAGTTGAGATTATAATTGAGAGAGACTCGGTTTTTATCAGTTTAAGGTCCAATGTCACGTTGTATAGATGAAACAGTATATGGAATTCTCAAGAAATGGGGAACTTTGAGAGCTGAAAAACACTCCTTGTTCGAGGGAAAGCTTTAAGCATGTAAAGATAATACATGTAAAAGCATTGTCTATACTTGTTTGGTTTACAACTGTAAGTTTGCAAAACAAATTGGATGGGTGGGGGAAGGCCTTCTTATTGAACATGAAGTATTAGATTTCGGAGTCGGATTTGATCTCTTTGGGTGGTGCGAACTGCTTGCTAAGCCGTGATTTTGTCCATGGATCCAATGGAGGCCTCTGAGGTGGTGGAGGATTTGGAGCCTTTGACTGTCTGAGCTCATTTTCTCTATCAATAAATCTGTATCAATAGTATAGAGAAATTACGAATTAATACAATTGATTCAACTTTCATGGAGAGCGGGCCATCAAATAGGTTAGTGTTTTAGACATTATTTCCCTCCCTACTAGTAAAAATCTGTATCCACAGCACAAATAATCAATTAAAAATTGCACCAGCAGGATTTGTTTATAACAGATTATGAGAGAAAAACATCAGCTATTACTCGTGTTACAGTTCAATGGAGAATTATCACAGCTGTTAATCGTGAGCACTTACTCAATATAAGCCATTGGTGCAGCATCGCCAACACGTATGCGAGTGCGCAAAAATCTTGTATATCCACCAGCTCTATCTCTGTTAAACATGATATCTATCCAATTTAATAATAATAAATAAAAGTATAAAATAGAGGTTAATAGATTTGGGATTCACTTGTATCGATAAGCCAGTTCTGTGAATAGTTTGTGAAGGACAGCATCGCCTCTTACAAAACCAGCAGCACGCCTTGCAGCACAAAGGGTACCCTGAAAACAAAAGAAAATAAGTCGCAACATGCTTATTATCTTTTATGAATCAAAAAGCAAATAGCGAAACAAACATTCCTATTTTTCTTATATAAGAAACCATAATTTCACGGAGAAATATGAAAAAGTATATACAAGGCAACAAAAAACACTAGAAAAAAAAAGACCTACAAGGACTTCAGTTCAAAAGTATATGACCATTAAAAAAGACTTAGTGACGAACGCCCACAAAGAGGCGTTAAAACTAGCTACTTCCCAAACATTGCCACCCAATCTCTCCACCTCTCTAAAACTCCTATTATTCCTTTTGATCCAAAAATGAAATGCCCCACAAAATAGTAAAAAAAAAAAAAAAAAAAAAACTAGCCTGACACAAAACTCTACAACGCAGCCTCAACAAAAGGCAAAGTCACCTTCTAAATTTGGGTCCCTGCCATCTTTATTTCAAATCTAACAAGCTCCAAAAGCTCTCAGCCAGCAACTCCAAAGGTGGTGAGCAAACTGGCACTCCCAAAACAGATGAACCAGATCTTCTCGTGCCTATGAGAGTGCACCATTGCAGAAACAAAACATAGTAAGAGTGTCTTTGCACGCGGCCTACGGTGTAATAGAGTTATTAAACTATCACACCAACTCTATTAGTGGGTTGATTTCATTGTTTTCCTTCTATCCCAGTATGTTTAGTTTGAAGTAAATGATGAAGTGTCCTTGGTGCAAAAAGGAAGCAGAAGCGAAACCAACTATATTCCCCTTTGTGTAGGACCAGGTGAAGAGCCATTATTTTAATTCAAACATTATTGGGTGTCACTGAAATTGAAATTCCACTTTAACCTCAACAACATCTAGCAAACCTCAAACCACTGTTCCTGCACTTTCAAATGGTTCCAACTAATCTTCCTTCTGAATATCTTTCTTTCTCATATTTATGTGCCGTTGCTGATTTCTGGTTTCCATCTTTTGAGGATTACTTATACTGACTTAAGAAACATTTGAAATAAAGGCGTCATCCTGGCCAAAATTTCAGTGGTCTAACCTATTAATTGGACACGCCTCATTTCTTATCTGGCTTAGCTTCCAATGTTGATTGCAGGACAAATCCTATTTCCCTCCTTTACCAGCAAGCATATTTATCAAGACCGTGCTCAATGCCATCATTTGCTTCATGCATTATTTAATTGCAAAACTTAACCTCCGTGCCTTGTCGTTTTTCTCTCCCAGGAAGTTTTACATGTTACTAATTTTAGGTCAGCTAAATCTTGAACCATATGCATTTTTCATTTACGAATTGGTCCTTTATCTACAAATTTAATATCTCAAGACAATTATATAATGGACAAAGAATCCAACCTAAGAAGCATGGATATGCATATGAGACACAGATACGACAATCATGACACTCACACAGCAACCCACCATTTTTTACAATCTAGGACACGACAACGATAAGTACTCATTTGTTAAAATATGCATTTTGAAAATTCAAAGTCGATAAGTTTATGGACCTATATGCTTAAAAAAAAGTTTGATATATTTCACACTTTAAATTTATTAAATTTTTGTCCTATTTTATTGTGTCTATTAAGTATGCTTAATTAACAAGTGTTCAATACATGTTTAACAATGTTAGAATTAATATCAACTTTGTACAACTAATATTGACACATATCTATCGTGCTACCATTACCAAGCCTCTAATACATGTCCAACAAGTGTTAGAGAGTCTGATACGTGTCGGTCAAGCACGTTAACCAAACTGAATTATCCGTTCTTCTTAGTATCCAACTAATATCAAATTTTGATGGCAGAACCCACCCTCCCCAAAAGAAGAAAAAGAAGAAAAAGAATCAAAAGTAACAAACTGAGAGGGAAAACAAATTGGTTACAGTTCTACAGACCTCTTTTCCAAGTTGAACCATGTTATCAGCAAGCCGCCGAACTTCTTTAGCCTACAAACAGGTTGGAAGAAAAAGGATTAATAAGCTCAAAATATGGTCATAACTCGTAAATTCATAATAGTGTTGATGTTAGAAATCCAAAATATCTATTCGATCTATAGGGATGATACACATCCTTCAACAATAAGCTAGGTGTTAAATTTTGAAAGAACAGAAAAGATGCAAACCAAAGGGAAAGACATAACATACATATATCTAACTAACCAAAACTGTAAATTCGGATTATAAGGGGGGAAAAATGAAAATGTAAGCTCAATTTAGACAATACAAAACATCAAACCTCCAGACATATCGCATTTACGATACAACAAACCTACAAATTACCTTATCTTTTAAAAAAATAGTAACCATTGTGATACAGGGAAGTTTCACTTTTTTTTTTTTTTTTGGAGAAGAAATCATTTCAATGATAAATGAAATATCCAAAGATCACAGAATAAACCAAGATGCAAGATGAACCAAACAGGGAAAGTTGAACAAGGAAATTTCGGATACAAGTAAATTTCATCACTTGGAAAAGCAAATTCAGTTAAGTTGAAGATGGGAATCTTAGAATGATAAGAAGAAAGTCATTGGGGGGTTGAAATGAAGGATAGGAATACCTTAGCAACAGTAGTCTCAATGCGTTCGTGCTTCACCAACTGAGAAACCATTGTTCTGCCAGAAGAAGAGAAAAGACGTTCAGAAATTGGGAAATAATATGTAATTGATAGTTGCTGTAAGAAATGAGGAACCTGAGCATGGACATCCGGTGTGCTGCTGGTCGACCAAGCTTTCTGAACTTCGTCATCGTTAATGGCGAATAGAGAGCAAAGACTGAGGTCGAAGATGGAAAAACCCCTAGGTTTCGTTTCGGGGTTTTTGATGCAATGATACTGACGAACCCCAAAATGCGGCGCTGGCCGAACCTTGGCCCAACCACAAATCCCCACGTGTTCAACCTAATTTTAAGTTTTTTTTTTTTAAATTACAACTAATAATAATTTGGTGCAATTTTGTATCCGCCACAACGATAACTTGTAAATATACTCGAAATTCGATTAACGATATAAATATCATTATGTATAATAATTACGAAAAACTTTAAAATACAGTTTATTTTTAAAACAATATATAAATTACATTTTTTATTAATCATCTATTAGATATATAATATTAAAATTATAATGTCTTAACTAGTTAGAATTATAACACTGGTTTACTATTATAAATGATGTGACAAATAAAAAAAATCTCATACATTAATTTTTAAAAAATTTCAGAACATAATTTTTTTTTAAAAAAAAAAAGCGGTTTGATAACTTTTTCTTTTTAAAAAGATTAAGCATATAAACATTTTTCTATTCATTGGATTCATTGATTATTTCTAAAATCTTGACAAATTTTGGAAACTGAAAATAGTTTTTAAGAAGTAGTTTTTGTTTTTGTTTTTAGAAATGGCCATAAACAATAAAATTAGGTTCTCCAATTGACCACCAAGTAACCACACAATTGTACGACCACGAAATGGAGATTTAAAATTCAGACTTCAGGCAAAATAAAACTTTGGCAGAGAGTGTGTGGAATTGTTCCAAAAAAAAGAAAAAGCTGATGTCCCATTCAACAATCAATGAAGAGTTGAACTTTCAGTTTCACTAAGTTATTTACAAAATAAATTATCTCACTAATTCAAAACAGCTATCAATTTGAAAAGATAAAGAGATAGCCCTAAATCTCCTGTCAAATCCCTACTAATGAGCTCTTACAGAATGGACTTCCCATACATGTCTCACATTCATGTACTTGCTACCATTGAGTTCCATGTTCCCCCGATCAATGTTCCGACTCTCTCCCCCTTTATGGCTTTTGAGATGTTGTCTGATTTTGTCAGGTTGAAGACAACAACTGCAAGAGGAACCCAGAATTTCGTTAGTTCAGTTTATAGTAAGCCAATGTCAGCAGCTCATATTGCCTTCTGTTGTTTTTTCGATTATTTTGAAGAACATTGATCTATGATATTAAACAACAATACGTACCAGGAATGTTGTTTTCCTGGCATAGAGTGATGGCTGTCATGTCCATCACCGAAAGGTCCTTCGAAGTCACCTCCTGGTACGTAAGAGTCTCGAGTAGACGTGCATTTGGGTTTTGCCTCGGATCATCGTCATAAACCCCATCAACGTTTGTTGCTTTTAGCAGAACTTCAGCGTTAACTGGATAGACAATATGGGAGGCAGAGTTACAGGTTAATTTGTTGCCAAACACCAAACACGTTTCAGTAATTGGTTAAAGCAAGAAACTTAACATCTGTCTGGAATAACTTTTCAAATATTTAAAAATATTTTTTTATCATTTATAAACACATTTTCTTCTAAATACTTAGAAAGTCAATTCAACCAGACTTATTAACGTGATATGACTCACTTTCTGCGCAACGGAGGGCTGCTGCAGTATCTGTAGTGAAAAACGGATTGCCTGTACCAGCTGCAAATATCACAACTCTTCCTTTTTCCAAGTGCCTCATAGCCCTACGTCGAATGTATGGCTCTGCAACCTCGGATATGCGAAATGCCGTCTGCACTCGCGTAGGAATGCCTATACTCTCCATTGTGGCTTGAAGAAATATAGCATTCATGACTGTTGCCAACATCCTGAAACATAAAACTAAAATTTCAAAACCAGTAATGCACAATGCCTACCAACATACCTGAAACATCTTAATACTAGAGATTACAGGCCAAATATCTAGTGGTGGTATCAGGATTTTGTGGGAAGGAAGACATGAGTGGAACATGTCCTTTCATGAACTCAACATAATAGAGATATATTCCTATTCCATCTTCATTTAATGTGAATTTTCACGTTACTTGCATACAGGTATGTGCAATAGCAAAATGTGGTACCAAAAGACCCCAGAAATATATAGTACAAAGGAAATTACCCGATGTAATCAGCAGATGAACGGTCCAAACCACTACTTCCGGCCCACGAGGATCCACGGAAAATGTTACCCCCACCAACTACTATAGCAACCTGAAACAAAACATCATCCATAATGATTGCACATACCAAACGAGGAAAAAGAATTGGCTTCAGAATTCCATTACTCTAAAATAAGATAACGGGTTCATCAATATTCATTGTCCTTACTCCACAAACATAAGGTGTGCGCTAGGAATCAGAAATTTTGAAGCTGTTTACTCAGTTCTTTTGAGTTAAGGAAGAAAGGTGGTCCTAGTCCATTAATGGATTTGTATTTTTCCAGACAATAAACAGATAATTACCGTTACAGCATTGAAATTCAATTGAAAATATGCATGGAATCATATAGAAAAAGATCTTGTATCCATATAAAGCTTGAGCTACCTCAATGCCCAGACGGGTTACAGCTGCAACCTCCCTTGCAATAGCCATAGTAACCTGCAGCCAAGAAGTAGCTCAAAAGAAATGCTAGACGTCAAACATCATGAAAAGGGCACAGTATACATGCAACACACAGTGATCCTTCGAACACCAACCTTTGGATCAATATTTTGCAACCGATCACCAGCAAGTGCTTCACCGCTTACTTTAAGCAATACTCTTCGCCATTTATACGATGGCATGGACATGGAAGCTTCACTTAGTGTCATCCCACTAGGAGAAATAGATGATATTTGATGCTTCATGCTAGAGAGAAAAGAATATAATAGAATAAAGGAAAAAGTTACGAGAAACGCCAGATATCTTTAGACAAGAGCATGAGTAGCATAGGTTATTGAACACAGTGGATCCATTTAGAGAAGGCAACACCCAACAAAACAACGAGAACTAGAAGCACTGGGTTATCATGAAGTACGAATAGCTTTAGAATCTAAAAAAACACCTTTGTTCCCAAGAAGAGCAAATGAAAAGCCTTTTCCATAATCAATTAGGAGGGCAATCCAAAGCTTAAAAACAATAAGTCAGCTTTCAATGCTAACTGACCAAACCAACTAAATGACAGGGTATACCCAGTATGGTAAGGGAGAAAAATTGAAACATGTGCAATCATTTGACTTTTTAAAACAAAACGGCATTTTGTCAGTTTTAAATCATTGATGAAATCCTTGTCATTTCTTTCACAACAGACCATAGAGAAAATAAAACAAGTTTCTGCTTCAGAAGCTTCACAAAAATATTGTTGTGTTTAAAGTGCTGTTTACAATCTGAAGTCCAGAACTTGAAAAATAAGATTCATGTACGGATACACAGCAATCCTGGTTACAGGTAATCTCATTCAACACAGTATTATGTTTAGTGTTTCTAAAAAAAAAGAAGACGAAAATATACGAATATCCAATCGAACCCAAAGTAGTTTATTCGGTTGAGAAGAACAAAGACAATATCATTCCTTCCTTGAAGTTATCATCTCCCTAGTATCCTAGGAAACTCCAACAGTCACAGAAAACAACAGCAAAAGCAGAACCCAATCTCCAAAACAATGGGAAGCATCTTATCCTTCACGCATTCAAACTATTACAAGAGGAAAAAAAACTTCTCTAACATTCTACTTCACAACAACAAAACTATCAATACAAGTACACCAAAACAAACCAACATTAGATATGGAAAAAATATACCATAATACAAATTATAATCACTAGTTCAATATTTCATTCCACATCTCCAGACCCGTAAGTTCGAAGCAATTATCAACGACAAATTCATTCAAATACACACACAAAAGAAAAAATAATAAATAAAAATAAACAGGGGCGGGATTATCGATACCTCTGTTTCAAAGGGTCAGGGCTGGAACCCAATTCGCGAGCGGAAGAGTTAACTACAAGCGACCCATTTGAGGTGGGGTTATTCGTCTTTAAACCAAGGCAATGGGGCTTGAAGGGAGTAAGAAATTTCAACGAAAAGGAGGAAGAAGAATAAGAAGTAGAGCTGGAGATAGTATCGAAAGACAAAGTGGGAATGAGGGAAGTGGGAATTGCCATTAAAGAAACGAAGAACGATTATCTCCACCACCCAAAAACGTCGTCTTTCTCGTCTCTATCGGCTACCAAATGGCAAAGTGAAAGTGGGTTTAGGGTTCTGTCTCACACTCGGCTACCTCCTTGTTCAAATCAAGAAGGGGGATTGAAGCTTGAGTGTTTTTGTTTGAAGTGATTATCACCGGGAAACGGATAACATCATTACTTCCAATTGAAATATCCCCTGCTTTTGTGCTTTTGTGTGTGTGTATATATGGACACAGAGGTTGAAGATACTCTCGGATCACTATGTGTCCACGTTTCACCATTATATTATACTTTTGAATGTTTTAGTTGCCGGTAAAATAGGGTTTTTTTTTTAAATAAATAAATAAACTATTATACTTCGCCAATTTTTACCATTCTCCATTAAAATATCATAGTTGTTTATATATTTGTCTTTCATAATTATTAGTTAATCTCATGTTAATATTAGTAAATTTTACATCATTTTTAAAAATATACTAACGTTATTGCGAAAAATCCATCAATTCCTTAAATATAGTTTAATTCATCAGGACATTGTGGTTTTAACATTGAATCACTATATATTCTTAATTGAAGTTGTTTGTTTGTTTTTTTATCACGAGTAGAGTGATGAATTGAATTTCAAACGATGAATACTCACCCAATTGTAATTCAACCATAACTTAAAGGTGGATCGATTTAGCTACTTATGAGTATGCCATAAATAGGGATAGGTGTTTTTTTTTTTCACCAACATTTAAAACCTACCCAACTAGTTATGTTATTTATTTTTAAAAAAAGAAATGCTAAAACCACTTTCTAACTATGAATTTAGTTATAATAACACCTAATCAATTACCCTCTCATTGTTTCTTAATAATCCCTTTTATTAAATTAATTTTATTTTGTAAATATATGTAGTTTCTTTCTCTTCTCTCTTATGGTTTCTCCTCTCTCCCTCGTACCACTAAAATAGACTACATTAAGCGAGCAATTCTTCACAGAGTTAAACTTACAAAATTATTTATTTGTCATTCGAGATATAAATATCATGTCATTGACAACTAAGTTTCAAATTCTTCTTCTTCTTCTTCTTATTTTCTTGTTATGAATATTACGAAGACTTTACTACACAATCAAATGGAAGATTAACGAATGCTTTTTTTATAGTAAAAATAATTTATTAATAAGTTAGATAATAAAGTTATGATAGACAAATTTCAAAATATAAAAACTTTTAGAGGACCATTGCAATATATTAAATTAGTTAATATATGAAGAATAAATATTATTTTACCTTTCTATATGTAGTGCCCTTGTATAAAATTTACAGATCCATCACTAGTAACAACCACATAATTTCAAGATATATATAGAAATAATTTTATTGGCCACAAAAACGTTTCATTAGCTCAAGACTCGTTTGATAATTATTTTGTTTTTTGTTTTTTGAAAATTAAGCTTATAGACTATCTACTTCTAATTTCTTACTTTATTTATCTACTTTTTATTAATATTTTTTAAAAAACAAACTCACATTTGAAAAATTAATTATTTTTTTTTTTAAGAAAAGATTTCAACTTTACGAAATTATAAAATATTCAAATCAAAGTTTCCTTATTAAAAATATTCAAAATAAATAAATAAATAAAAAGTGAGAAGATAATTTGATTCATGATTTACTGGTATTTAAGCTTCTCTTGAACAGAGAATATTTTAGTAAGAGTTTAATATCGAAATTATAGAAAATTTCAGAGATCAAATTGGAAGAAAACTTAAGAATTAAAGGAAAATATATTTCTCAATACATAATCTTTACCAATGTTAAGGATACTTATTATGAAGAGATATACAAACTTTCTTCCAACTGCAGCATATGCATGTTAGAGTTTAAAAGCTAAATGAAAATTTAAACACTTAGGACTCTGAAGTGTAAGAAAAACTCCCAAATGACCAAAAATCTGCTAACAAACTCTTTAGATTTACATTGGCAGGTAATATTCACAAAAAACTAAACAATCAAAAATGGTGGCCTGCCTCTTTAGATTTACAAGCTTTCAGACCTCTGAAACAAAAACAAATAAACAAATAGAAAGGCTTTTCCTCTATAGCTCTGTTTGGAAACAGGATAAAGAATCAACCACATGAAATTTCATGTCTTCTCATTGTCTGAAGCCCTTTTTTTGCTTTTGGAAGCTCATGGAATGAGCTATTTCAAGCACAGCTTCAATTGAATTCCTAAAGCTTGATAGGCAGTCCATAGTTGTGGAATGTCTTTATAGTTCCATCTAATCCAGCCACGACGATCACAAGACCCCATGTTTCGAGTTGAGATCCGTCGTTGTGGGCATCGCGATGACTATTTAGTTTCTTTTGGTGACAATCTTGGTGTTGTAGGTTGCCATTTTCATCATCTGCAATTGGTAAATCCCACAGAGGTAGTCTCTCTTCTGGCCATGTTGCAGTTCCTCGGAACAGACCATCGACAGAGAACCAATTACTGAGTGAAAACCGGTCTGTATCTCTTGTCCAAGAAGCAGCCCTCTGGTAATTCTTTCTATGTGAAAACTGTGGTTGGTTGTTACTGAAGCACGTTGGTTCAGTTCCAATGCCAGGCCATGGTATAGCAACAGACGCACCATCAGAAAAGAAATGCTCACAAGACTGCTGAGATTTTGTTTCTTTTGTCGACGGAAGGCAAAGGCTATCGTAGTTCCACATATATACACGAGAGTCCTCTCCGACCGATACTATATGTTTCCCATTTTTTGTAAAGGAAGCAGACATCTGACTCCCTGACTTCGGTAGACCTACATATTTCAAAAACCAGCAGGTAAGCATCTAGACATTAAAGATTCAATGAACTGCAAGTCACCTAAAATCTCTAGCCATCATTCCAATGCTAGCAATGTGAAAACTAGCTCAATGAACAGCTATGAAGAGAGAGAAACACAACTTCCCATCAATAGATCTTTTATAAGTCAAGTGCAGGTGCATTGGACTTCTTAATTTTATATTTAAATATGGGTTTCAAGGCCATCAATCACTATTTATGAATAATTCAAATGAATAAACAAAAGGCAGTCCCCCCTCCCACTAGGACAGATTGCAGATTTGAGTACTCACATTTGGTAATTGTAGAGATATTTGAGTAATTAAACATCCATTTAATAGTTGAAAAGTTAAACATCATTTGATCTTTTTTTAAAAATGGATTTTGGAGCATAATAATGCTTCCTATCAGAAAATTTTACTCCTTTTAGATGAAGGCCAGAGATTGTTGTGGCAAATTATCCAGTAAAATGAATGAATTCTGATGAGCCATACCTTTGTATTTGTGGACGATTTCCATTCCTTCGAATATCCGTACTTTAGAGTCTTCTGAAGTTATCATCACTCTTTGAGAATTTTCCCGGCAAAACTGCAAAGAATGGCATTCAAGTTGAGGCAATGGTATTTAAGATAATACTTTCTTAGTGGAACTACAAAGTTCTGAGTAAAACCTGAATGCCAGTGATCCTTTTGTCCGAGGCTTTTTTTCTACCTTGAATATTGATCTGTGCATCCAGATGAAGATAATCACCTACAAAACGCCAGAAAAATCTCAATCAGTAAAGGAGTTGAAGGGCAACATCTGCAAACAGTAAGATATTATGAGGGATGCACCACGGTTTGTACCTGATGTTTCATAGAGACGACAAGTGCCAGTAATAGAACCAACAGCAAATCCCTGCTCAAATAGGAGAACAAAGCATGATCAGAGCACAGCATATGACATATGTGAGCGCTCATACTATCGTCCAAGACATATACATTCATTTTGTGAGAGCTCATGATTCGCACCTTCCCATCTGGTCGATAAGATATGGCGGTAATTACATCTCGGATATCGGCCCAATCAACAACACGCTGCTTCTTGACACCCCATATCCGGATTTTGCCATCAATTGAGCCGCTGACGAAGAAGTTTTCATCCATTGGATTGAATTGGATACAAGTCACTGGTCCCAATAGAGAAAGTGAAACAATTTAGAAAAGAGAATAGACAATAGAGACAGTAAAAGATTGAACGGGTGCAGAAATTAACAACTAACCATAATTTTTATGGTGGAAAACATTGAGACATTGGTCAGAACCAACTTGCCATAAGCGTACGGTTTTATCCTTTGAGGATGACAAAAGACACTGCACCAAGAGATTCTAGTTAGCTTTGTATCTTTTGACAGTTGTGAAAAAACAAACAGTTGTCATAGATAACTTACGTTTGAAGTAGACCAAGCTATGTCCAAGACATCACTTGAATGTCCATGGAATTCTTGTATTGGCAACTCATCGATCTGAAAAACCTTTTCAGGAATGACAACAGTGGCAAATCTCAACGGTTTGCTGCTGAAACTAGACTTCCATTCTTTTGGATTGGTGTTATAATTTCCGTCATTTGCTAAAAACTCAGTAGAAGCATTTGCATATGTTACACGCCAAATGCGTACAACTCCATCTTCTCCTCCGCTTGCTAAATACTTACCATCTGGACTAAACTTCATTGTCCAAATCAAGCCCTTGTGTGCACAAATCTGCTGTCTCATATAAAATGCACTAAATTCTGAACACCTCTTTTTGTGTTGGTACACCTTCATTCTGCAACTTTGGAATTTTGGAGAATTCAATTCCGATTCCCCAGAAAAATCTGTACTCCTTCGTCTTGCTGCTTTGTTCTTAAATGATTTCCACCATGTCAATATTTTCTTTTTACCCACATCAACATCCTGGCAAGCTTCAATATTAGCTTCACCTTGGGGCCGTTGAAAGCTGGAGTCGGAAACAGAAGGCGGTCGATTGGTTGACTTGTTGTCAAATTCAGCACTTGGCATCTCATTGTGGCATACAACTAAATCATTGTCTTCCACATTACAGCTAGGTGTATAGTCAGAGCTTGAGACAGCTCCACTACACTCTGTAAGTCTCTCCAATTCCATCGTCTCTGATGAACAACTAGAATCAATCTCTGAATCCTGTGCACAAGTACTAGAAGATGCAAATTCAACAAAACCAACTTCTTGAAGAAACCGTTCCCTTCTCTTCTTAATGCTCTGAGGTTCACTCATCCATATTTCATACCCTAACTTGCTGAAATCCGCTTCTTCAGCTACCAAAGACTCCTCTAATGGCAAGTAATCTTCTGAGTCAAAGAAGACATCTGCATCTCCATCAGAGCTCAGCATGTCTTGTTCGAGGAGCAGTATTCCACATCAAAGGCCCAACACTTAACAATTCTACAAGAGAGAAAAGGAAAAAACTCAGCAACTTCTTTAATATGCACGTAATCCAATTATCACGGCCCGAGTTTTACTCAGTAATAATATACTAAACACTGAACATGGTCTACAACAAATGAGTCGGCAGAAATATAATATACAAATAATTCTATGTGCAAAAGACCAACTCAACTACCAACCTCAGGAATGTACCAAAGACACTGGTTTTTGCATGTTCTAAAATTATTATATCCAATTAGTTCACACGACTTTGAATTAAAGAAAGAAAACTGGAGCCAAAATAAAAGGAAGTGATGGGAATAATCAAATACAGGAATCACAACCCAAGGAAGCAAGGTTCGAAGGCTATACCTCGAGATCACCGCAAAGCAACAGCAAAATTCAACAGAGTGTCACCGACCCGGCTGAGATTATGGCTAATGAAATGAAACTTCTCAAGAGTCAATTGCCACGTCTTTGAGAAAAGTATAAACAAACCCAAAAAACTAACCCAAGTTCTTTGTATCGAGCTCAAGTCCAATGGAGGGAGGAAAAATCAGTCTCAACATAAATAAGAGAAAATGGCGGGGGAAGGGAAAAAAAAGAAGAATTGGGGTAAAAGCAAAACAGATGTCAGTTGTTGTAGCGAAGAGAAAAAGGGCCTCGAGATCTGTGTTTGAAATTGTAAGCGCACGAGCGACAAACAAGAGCGGCGCGGTCCGATAAACAGAAGCCTGTGGCTGTTGTTTTGCTTCTGCAGCCACTCTGTGCTCGCCTACTTATCTGCAAAGCACACCAATCTATGTAAGCGACCAATAAAATGGGTATTCAAACACACACACACAAATATATACGAAGGAAAGTTTAAATTACATCAAGTTAGAGAATTGAAGTTTTGAATGCAGGAAGCACGTGACAGCTCAAATGAAGGGTTGAAATTTGAAAATATGATTAGATCGTGAGGTTTCTCAGAAATGATGCTGATTTAATGGAGATAATTCAATGGAAAAAACTAACCAATGAACAATTCAAGCCAAACCCAGATGGGAAAATTTAAAAGAAACATTCAAATATAGCCAAATTCCAAAGACCCAGTAGAGAATAAAGAGAGATTTAAGCAATTAAATTATCAAAAGTTGAAAAAAAAAAAGAAAAAGAAAAACAGTTGGGTTCTGCTCAGCATCATTATAAATATAATAGGCTTTTTGAGTGCTTCGAAAAGAAGCATTTAATGGAGACAAATTACAGCAATATAAAGAAGATATGGTGAAAAGAGAAGCAAACACAGAAGGCCTGAGAAAGCTCCTCCTGCTACAGCCACAAACCATATCTAGTAATGCTCTAAAACCATTTTAGCCATAGCAAGAAAACAAACACAAAACACACACGTTTATAACTAATCATCTTCCTAATCAACAAGCACCCCAAACCTAATTTACCTAAAACCAAACACTTGGGGGACTTGGCCTTTCCCTTTTAACTCCACAACTGCCCCTCAATCAATTCACCTTTTTATATGTCTCTCTCAGCTGCCATTCTTTTATCAGCTCTGATATAAATTCATTGGGGTTCGTGTAACAGAAAATGTTTTTGTTCATAAATTTAAGATGCAATGGGCTAGGCAAGCTATAGACTCTTCTTTCTGGTTTCTGGGTATGTTTTTGGAGGTAATAAGAACATTGATTTCTGGGGTTTCTCTAATTGGTTCATATATCTACTTGCATCCTTTTAGTATATAAACCTTAATCGAAAAAGGGTCTCTCCTTGTTCCCATTTCCATGATATAGAGCTTGAAGTAGCCCCAGATTCTCTCAAAATCGATCCATATTTCCTTCCTTCTTCTACCAAACAGAGAAATCTCACAGACAATAATGAAAACTAGCTATTCCTTTCTAAAAATGTCGCAACTTCAAAAGGGTTGGTTGGAAATACGAATGAGATTCATAAGAAGAAACTCACGGGACAACAGATCCAAACCAAAACAGATCAATGAAGACAGTAAACAAGAACAAAAAACAAGAAAACAAAAGAATCACCATATCTTCAGCCCTCTCTCATCTTCGTTTATGAACTTCACACGGTTCTGGATTCATACAGACAAGATATGGAAGAATCCAAGTTGAGTGTACCGCGTCCATTTCTTTAAAGAAACAGCACCAGAAATAGGGAACGAACAACCAACAAAAAAAAAAAAAAAAAGAAAGGGCAGAGATTAAAATATTATTCACTATGGAGCAGTGAGATAAGATTGAAATTTTTTAAGGGTTATTTTCTTTTTCTATCTCCTCTCTGTTTTTGACACTCAACCCTTTTTTCCGAAGCTTCCAAATTCACGATGATCCGTACCCACCGCTCATCTTGTCCTCACAAAACACAAAACAGAAAATCCCCAAATCCCTAAATCCTCGATTTCCCCATTACATTTTCGGATTAATCTTTTATCATAATCCCATTATAATCAACCCCCATTATCGATAACAAGCACAAAATTTGCCTCAAAGAACACAGACAAGACAACAATCAAATGTTAGAAGTAATCCTCCAAAACAAGAATAATTAACAAAGATAAAGAATCGATTTTTATGTAAATGTAACAACTTTATTACAACATTTCATTCAACCCATTATTCTATTTCTAGTCCTTGTGTAACTTTGTAAGACAATGACCCAATTCCCAATAGGGTCTCATAATTGAACTATATACTAAACATATTAATTAAATGAAACTTAGCATAAATTAATATTTGTGGTGGCTATTATGAAAGAGAGTGAAAATTTTTGTAGGTGTCAAATTAGAATTTTCAAGATCCTAATAATTTAATAAGTGAATGGTCTATATAGAGATAAAGACAAGGGAAAAAGGGCTCAAAGTTTTATTCTCCATAGAAAGTTAGCAAAACACAAAATCCCCATTTTTTTAATAATACTTTTTTTTAGGAGGATAAAAAAAAAAGGTGTTATTTTTTTTTTATCTCCTTTGTTATTTATTTTAATTATTATTTGGTTCTTATCCCAAAGAGGATCCCATAATTGTGCAATTTGATTGGTTGGTTAAAGATTATTTAATGAAATTTTTTAAGGACAAAGTTTATGGGAAAATGTTGCTTTAAAATTATGCAGCATCATTCTGTCTCAATTATTAGAATCATATGTTTAGCAACAGCATCCCCAATCACAAGTTCTTATTTTTCCCCACTTTTATTTATTTTTATTTTCCTCTCTCTCATTTTCATTTCACTGTTCATCTTAATAATGTATTTTCTTTCTGACCCAAAAAAAAAAAGGTTGTAAATTTATTGGGAGAAATAAAAGTGTGGTATGTTTTGGTGTCATTATTAATTTCTTTTCCCTTTCATTTTCTCATGTAATAAACAATCAAAGGCATAAAACAGAGTAATTAAACAAAAAAAAAACATAAATGTAACATATAAATATGAATAAAAATTGAAACTTTATGAGACGAAATGTGAATTAAGCTCATAATTGAAAAAACCCATATGAGATTTTAGAGACATAAAATAAAAATATTACATAGGAGAGAGAAAGAGAGAGAGAGACTAACTTGGTTGAGAATTTGGGGTTCTGAAAGAGGAAAATTAAACTAAAAATTCCCAAAAAGGGTATTTTTTGTGGAGGGTTTTAGAGAGAGAGAGAGTGAAGGAGAGAGAGAGATGAGAATTTAATTTGGGGATGAGTTTAGGGAGGAAGGTGGAATATTTATATGTTGAATGATTTATGAAATAAAAATAAAAATAAAAATAAAAATAAAAGAGGAGAGAGAAAGTGAGTAATAGAGAAATGGAATGGATGGGACCTTTTGTTTTGGTTGCATATCTTCTCTCAATCTTCCCTATTATTGTTCTTGTTTTTTTAAAAAAAAAAATTATAAAAAAAAATTAATTTGATTAATAATTACACTAACTTTGTTTCTTCTTTTACCTTCTCAACACAAGTGAGCCACACAATGTCTTCTTTTATATAGCTTTATCAATATTTGGTCGTTACGGTTAAATGTCAAAATTTATACATAGAGGCAATCATGATGGCTCGACTTCAACCTCGATCGAAGGGTAATCTTTAGGTTTTGGGCATGGCTCAATTTTATCAATTTGTTTAAGCTCTAAGTTTATTTTGATCCTAGAATTATGTTTTTTTTTTGTTGTTGGAGGAAGTGTGTGTTGCGCATGTCACGTTTGTTAGGTCAAGTTGGAGCACATAATTGGCTTAGGTCAAATTCTTGGCTAGTTGCGTTATTTGGTTGGATTTATTGCTTTTACTTATGTTTAAAGTTGATTATTGTTATGTTAGAACAAATGATATTTAGATGAATTATGATATTACTCACATATTGTGGCGTGGTTTTTTTCTTTTTAAAATCGAAAAATATTTTATTTTGAACTCAATTTATCTACGTGGAAAAGCTTACTAATTTAAATAATATAAATAAGATTTAACTTTTTTAAAAAAGAAAAAGAAACATAATAATAAATAATTATAGTAGATGATGTGTGAGGATGGAAAATTTTCTCTCAATTCTTTTTTTTTTCTAAAAAAGTAAAATTAATGGAAATCTTTTTCCTTTTCCCTACCGAACATGCCATTTTAAATTTATTTATTTATTTAATTTTGCTCGGGTGGGGTTTTGCCAAACATTTTTGTGATCATTTCCATATCATCATATATGTAAGAATAATTTAAAGATGGTTTTGTGGATAATCTGAAATTTAACTATTAAATATTTAAATATAAGCAATTTAGGTTTGATTCCAAATTGTTATATAACTTTAAAACTAATGGTAGCAGTGATTTGAGATAAAATTAGATGTGATACGGCGTAAAAATTATACAGAAATTTTTATGTAATAAACACTGAAAGCTTTCTATCAATCTCTGTTAACGAAGACCTGTCTTATGTCATTTGCTATCTGAACTGTAAAGTTATACTCCAACATATCAACAACCGTTTATTCAAAATTTGAATAAGCAGTAGTATAAATATATACAAGGACTAATATAAAAGATTTACGGACTAAAAGTATAATTTAAATCTAAAATTCAATTGATTTTTCTAATTGTTTTTAAAAGGAAAGGAAAAAAGAAAAAAGTTTGGATGGACTTACTATTATTATGGTGACATTTTATGGGACCTGACTTATTTCTCCCACTTTTCATTTTCCCCAATAAATTAAAAAAAAAAAAAAAAAGACATAAAGATTTGGACACCCACCTTGATGTTCAAGTTTTTTTTCTATATATATATATATATATATATTTAAAAACATAAACCACACGTTCAAACATAATATATGCTACCCAGCTTCTAATTTACACTAAAGAATCTCGATTTTTGACCATCAATAAGTGCAGTTAATTAAAAAAATAAATTTGTCAACTTCGGTCTAATTTAATTAGTTAAACATATACTATCAATAGAACAGTCAAAAATTCAAATTCATTTAACTTTCACATGTTGATGAATTATGTACTGTTGTGTGATAACATTAATCGAACATTATCAACCTTAACTCACATTCTGTACAGTCAATGTCTTTTTAACTGATCTCTTGCTTGGTCGTACATTTTTTTTAGTTAATCATTGTAAGGTATAAAGTTTTGAGCTTCCAACATCATGTAAAAGGGTACGTACCATATTTCTGTTAAATTGGACTATATTCACGTTGGTCTTTTATATATATTTACATAATATCACTAATTTGTTTTTTACCATGTAAAATAAAAAAGAAAAAGTGTGACAACAAAACAACAACAACCAATTGATAATGTAATTAAGATTAAGAAGAAACTAACTACATGTTTAGCACAATATAATGATTAAGAATAATATTAATGAATTGAAACACTTGAGGCATGGTCTTCCTTGTTAATTGTAATGACATGTTTGATTGTTAATGATTAATATATATATATATATATATGAAAAAAGAAAAGAAAAAAAGAAAACCAAAGTTCCCCACTTTCACATGCCTTATTGTTTGTATCTCTTCAACACTTACTTGGACTTTCCTCTCAATCCTTTGACTTTGGGATTTTGCACTTTCTGCCAAATCCCCACACAAATCCCAACATTCAATTTATTTAATTTCCCTTATTAAACCATATTGAAAAAGTCTTTGGTGTCCATTTTTCAACCAAATTATTTTTAAAAAATTGTTTCTATTTGGTTGCCTTTTTTATGCTTCACTGGCAATTTTTTTGTTGTTGGATCTCACTCATCCATAACTTTGATATATATATATATATATATATATATATATATTTGGTTGGTTTTAATTAATTAATATTTTGAAGATTACAAAGATTTGTATGGTTGATTAATCAACATTTTTGGGAGATTAACAGCTAAAAACATTATACTAAAATGAGAGATAACATGTGCTCATATATATTTAGTCTACCTAATTGATGATTTTCTCTAAAAATAAAACATCTGACAAAATCATACCCACCTGAAATAAATTTCAATAATTTAAGAATTTTCTTGAAAAGCAATGATCTTCAAGAATCATTCATATTATTATTTAAATACCAATTTCATAACTTCCCTTTTTTTCAGCTCCCCATCTGTTTTCTTTGTCTCATTTCTTGTTTTTAATATGATTTTTTTTCGTAAGATTAAAAGAAAAATAAAATCAAACAGATACTTGTAAAGATAACAATGTAAGAATCCTCTAGATGTAAGTTGGAAATATAAATAAATATAGGATAATCATGGAACAAAAAGCTTTTTTTTGGAAATGTTTTCGAAAAAAATATTAAGAAAATATGGTAGCAAGTATCGATATAAATCTAGTGACATTTATATTCCAAGATTAAAAATAAATAATATGAAGTGAGTAATTACAATAATGTTATTTTATATTATGAGTTCTTAATTTGATTTATTTAACTTTTTGAAAGGAAAATAATAATGTTATTTAATGGAACCATAAAGTTTTCATTGTCGTTTTTATTGAATTTAATTTCTAGATTGTTTCGTAAAAGATTGAATAAATTGACAAAATCAATTATTTTCTTTATAATTGTTTAATGGAAAATTCACACCATTATACTCGTAAATATTATTAGACAATATAAATGAGAGGTAAAATTTTATAGTTAAGAGATGAAGTAAAAATATAATTTAAATAATTAATAAGTTGATATCCAATTAATTGTTAATATAAATATAGTATTTAGACTTAATAAGTTTCAAGTCATATCATTGTTATTTAAAATAAAAAAAATTATTGTTCTAATTAACTTATATTTATTTAATTATTTTAGTAATTAAATTACGTTTAATGATTTTTTAAAGTAAGTAATGATTAAATTTTGGTGTTTTTATACATAATCGATAAATTAAATACAAATTAACATGAATTATTCTGCAATCTAACTAGGTTCAAAAGCAATTCTCCTTTTTGTTGATTAATAAATGATCATGTTTAAGAACAAAACAAACCATTAAATCAATATCCATCTAATCAAAACGACATCATAGTTAATTTTTAAACAAGTTTTTTAATACATAACTAGCATTAAATGATTTTTATTGATTTTTTATATATATATGAAAAAAAAAAGAGTGATTGGATTGGATTTGACCATGTAATGAGTTTTAATTAAGGCCATGGTTAGGATGTCATGTTAGCATAATATATATTTTTAAAGTTTCAAAATGAAAAGCCCCACTTGATTTTTATGAAGTGATGGAAATGATGTTTTCTTTTTTAAATTATTAAAAAATTGCTATTATTTTAATTTGTTTTTGTTTTTTTTTTCCCTTCAAATGTAATGTCAATCAATATTTCACTCTTGCCTAATTTCAATATTTTCAAACGTTTATATTACATTTATTTAAAATTTAAAATAAAATTAAACAGTAATTAAGACATTGTTTAATAACTATTTTGTTTTTTATTTTTGTTTTTTTTAATTAAGCATATAGATGTTCATTCCACCTCCAACTTTCTTTTGTTGTTATCTATATTTTATCAATGATTTAAAAAAACAAACTAAATTATGAAAATTAAAGAGAAAAATAGCTTTCAAAAAGTTATTTTTGTTTTTAGAATTTAACTAATAATTCAATAATTTTATAATAGAATTATGCAAATTATTGTAATATGTTGGGAGAAGATAAAAGTAATTTTCAAAAACAAAAATAAAAAATGAAATGGTTATCAAATGTGACTTTAGATTTTGAACTTTTCAACAAAAAAAAAAAAAAAAAAAGTTAGGAAGATGGTGATTTAAACGTGGATTTTTTTTTATTGAAACTAGAAAAAAGGGTAAATATTATTGTTTTCTCTATAAAAAATGCTAATATTCAAAATCATATAGATATTGATTTAATGGTTTGATCTTGCATTAATAAAAGGAAGAAAATTTCATAAGAAACTTATTTGACCCTTTTCATTTATAATCAAGATATTTATTACGACCTCAATTAATTATGAGGATACACCAACCTTGTCATTTGAATATGAATCTTTAATATATATTAACAATTAAATGAAATTCATGCTCATCACTTAAATATTGGTTTCGATTTGTCGACCTAGTTCAATCAACATACAAATGTGTTAGTAACTAAAAGGTATATGATTCAAATCCATCATAACTCAAAATTTGGTATTGATTTAATATAATCAAAACAATGAATGATTGAATATACATTAGTCTTGATAAAAACGTGTTTTTTAAATTAAACAAGTGAACGTGAGACATTCCAACTTTTTATTTGATCATGAATGGATTGGTTATTGGTCATGCATCAACAGCTTTTTAAGGTCAATCATTTGTAAATATAGATAGATCCGATCGTCAACCTTTGGAACAATAATTAATTTCGTTACGTTGGACGTTAAAATTAAAGTCATCTTTATCGAAAAAAAAAAGTGAATCTTAATTATTTTAGATTAAACTTAATATACATCGACACTTAAATTGAAGTTTTGAAGACATGTGATGGATTATTCCAGTTAAATAATAAACATTACTCTAATATTTCGTCCCACTTGAATTACAAAAAATATAATGTTTATTCTAATAATAAACATTATTCTTACACTGTCCCATATTTAACTTCTGCTTTTTAACTGTTTTCAAGGGAATGTTTGATTAAATAAACAAATACTGAATCAGTCAAAAACAAAAATAATACCAAAAAATATATCATTGGGACAAAATTAAGGAGACAAATGAAGTAAACGCAAAGAACCCTAAACCCTTTTTAACTCCAAAAGTAAGCATTTTTTTTAGAAAAATTATCAAAAAATAGAAAAATTTATAAAATATTCAAACTTTATATAAAAATTAAGTGTAATTAATTTTTGTCTTTTAGTGATATTTTTCATGGAGTGTAAATAGTTAGTTTTTTTTTCTATATTTGAAAAACTCCATTTTTTTTATCGGATAATTTATTTATTTATTGTTGTTTTGTAAAGTTATTAGAGATTTGTGTTAGTTTGAAAAGTATTTAGAGATTTATGGTAGTTTAAGAGAGAGAAAGACATAATTTTTTTTAAAGAAAAAAGAGCGAGAGAAAAAAAAGGAAAAAGGGAGAAAGAGTGAGGGTTGAACCCTCGTCCAATGGAGAGAGAAGAGTGAGAGAATTGAGGGAAAAATAAGGGGGAGGAAGAGAGGAATGCAACAAAAAAAAAAAGAGAGATAATTGATACCTTTAATAAAATCTACTTATCCTTTTTAAATTTTTTGGTTTTTTTTCTAAGTTTTATATTACTATTATTAGTTTAATATTAATGTTTTTTTTAATTAAAAAAATTATAAAACTATAACAAAAATGAACTAAAATATTTACAAAATGAACCAAATTACATATACATTCACTATGAATTGAACATTGAGTAACATTAGGAGTATACGTCGATGTCAATTTTGATTGGACCGAGTCCATATCAAATTACATTTTTATAAAAATACATTTTCAAAACTTATTTTTAAAATTGTTTAATTTTGTAAATATTTTTATTAGAACAATTCAAGGTGATTTTTAGTCTAAAATATCATTTTTGGTGGTCGAAATGATATTTTTCATATAAAATGTATTCGAATATCTTATATATATGAAACCAATATTATTACAACAACGACTGAATTGTTACATTATCAATAAATTAAAAAATCACATCGTTACATAAAATTAAACTAAATCGTTGTAACTTTAAAAAATGTCCAATCTTAAATTTTCTTATATATATATATATATATATTATCTTAACATGAAACCATGAACACTAGCTACAATAACCCAAATCAGGATGAAATTAAATTTGTACTCGAATTATTTAATTTAGAAATTTTATTTTCCCTTTACCACAAAGTGCATATAATAATATAGACCTCTAGCTACTTAATTTGCTGTCTAAACAAAGTGAAGAGGGGACAAGTAGGTTAATTTTGGGTATGATTAGATTGTCCAAACCCCAAATCAAAAGCAAAATCCATAATTACAATTAATGAGCATAATTCCAAAGGTCAGCTCTCTATTATTTTCCAACAAAATAATAACCCTATGTCATTCATGGTAAATTAAGCCCTTTGTATCCCAAAACATCCCACACTACTTTGAAAAGGATAAATTATACTCATGATTAACCATAATAATACTTTTTTACCTTTTAGCCAAAAGAACAAAACACAAAATCAAAAATAATTAAGTGAAATCAAAATTCCAACTTCCAAGAAAGAGAATAAACAAAATGGAGCCTTTTCTTTTATTGTTTTTTAAGTACAACATATTCGAACTACAAATACATCTTGATCGATAACAACATATATATATATATATATATGTATAATAAAAAAAATTTATTGAAATTTTGAAATATTGGTAGGGAATTTCATTTTTTCCTATTTCAAGAAAACTTTGAAATTTAAAAAATATTTAAGTTTTCTTAGGAATTAACTACGTTAATTTAGTTCACTTTTTATTTCCTATTTTACGGACTTAATTACACAATTGTATAGTTTCAACTGCGAGTGTCTCAATTCATTTCTAGAAAAATCTATGACGAAGGATGAAATTCTGTCAATGCGGTGTTTCTTCTCATTTCCAACTTTTCTCAAACTTCACATAATTTATTTCACTTCAAAGTATTCTTACTCTTTATATTATCTATAATTTTTTCCATTTTTTTTAAATTTACGCTCTCGCATAATCATCAGTACAGTATACATCTATATGTTGTCGTACTTTATAAAAACGATGATTAAAATTGATATAGATTGTAGTCTAAATAAATCACAGTCAAAGTTTCATTAACTAATTAATTATAATAATTTTCATATATCTTAATAAAGTTATCCGAAATTTTCAATCGAAATCAATATTTCGAATCTTTTTCGATTAACATTTAGTTATTTAAAAAAAACGTGTGGACTATCTAAGAAATATATAGATAATAATGAAAAAATATATTGGCAGTTGAATTGAGGGTAGAAGACAAAAACAAAACAAATTAGGGTTTTGGCAAAGGTGAGCACATAAAGAAACAGTAGGGTTTGGTTTTCATGTCAACAAGAAGAAGCTGCAAAATCTCATCTCATGCTTCCCTTTAAAAAGCCTTCAAACACTGTACTCTTCCTTTTCTTTTGTTTCACTATCACCCTGTTTTCCCTCTTCATCTGTCCCTATCCTTATCCCCCTCCTTCCCTTTCCCTAACAACTTTCTCTTCTTTCCTTTTCCTTTCTGTTCGGTTTTGGCTCGGATCCGTCGTATTCCATTCTTATATATATACACATCCGTCTTACATCATTAAGTTTTAAATTCAATGTATGTGATTAGTTAAAGACAATTTTAAGTTGGACGTTGCTGAGAAACTTCCAACGACACTGTTTGATAACTATTTTTTTCAAAAAAAAAAAATATATAGACCGAAAAGTAATAGTACTGAAAAATTGAGTGCGGGTAGTATTAATATAGGAGGGTAGGTCTTTTTGTTTTGTAGGGAATTAATTGATATAGTATTTAGAAGTGCTATTTGATGGGAATAATTTATTAATTTTTTCTCATGATTAAAACGAGAGATTATGAAATTGTCACGTGGGATATCTATTTTTTTCTGACATATGAAGACAAATTGACGACTCTAGTATTGTGTGCTTCATATTATTTAATCATGACATGTTTATATATAGAGATATCTTTGGGTTTGTTATTAATTAAATTTGTTATATGATTATCATGAAACCGTGTTACACTTAATTTCATGATTTTTTGTTTCAATTATGTAGATTGTAGGTTATATAACATAATGTTCACATTTTGTTTTTAAATGTTTGTATTAGAAATAATGAAATATACCAAGGAAGGGACGAAGAAAGTTGATATAACATAAACCTATCTCAATAATTATTAACACATTAATTTATATATATATATGCCCAAAATGTACAATTATTGTTGGCCAACAAAACATTTATAGATAACGGTGACATAAATAATTTCATGAATTTCTTCTCTTTCTAATTTTAATAAATGTTACATGCATAGTAAATAGAATTTAGTCATTGAATATAGAATTTAATTGAATTTCAAATAAATATTCAATATTGGATTGCTCTATTATATAGAACATAATAATTCATATAACGATTAATAGAATATAGCGATAGAAAATTTTGATCTATTTATCAAATAAATGTGTATCGATAATTAGATAGTAAATTTTGGTTTTTGAATTCAATTGTGAAATTCTTACTACAATTCCTCATGTTTTTAAGCATGGATTTTTTTACCAAAAAGTTATAGGTTCAAAATTTCTATTATTAAGGTCAATCTATTTAGTTGATTGTCGGGTATCATAATTCTTTGAATGACTCAACTAAATACAGATATATCAACGTTCTAGAGGTATATATGATTCAAATCTTTTTATCCCTGATAAACATATTTTTTAAAAAATTATAATTTTCCAAACTTCTACATACATGTTTTTCATCTTCAAACCCAATAAAAGTTCATAAATTATGATGTAATTGATAAATATTTTACTAATTCAAATTATGAATGCAGTGTCATAATATTAACACATTACTTTAAGTTTGTTCAATTTCAATCCTCATGTTTTTAACAGTTCAATTTTAATTTTTATATTTTAATTAAATCATAAATTTAGTCTTCGACGTTAGTTTATAGTTTATTTTCTTAATCTTTTTTTATAACATTTTTACTATAAAATTTGAAAATATATTCCCATACT